>VDFB02331873.1:199436-237517 GCA_007258455.2 Sequoia sempervirens
TATTTAACTTTTTATTCCTCTAACTAATCCCAAACTTCTTGAGGCTGCCATTTGCAAACCGTGTGTTAGATCACCTCCATTCAAAAGCCAAAATTGCTTGGTTTTCCGAGCTCTATCCAATGGTATCATTCTTTCCTTCCTATCGAGACGTCGTCTGGGGACCCCTTTTTTCCTTCCCCGACCGCCCTCTCGAGGGGGCATACCCTCTTACCATTCCTCCATTCCTTCAACTCGGTCATTGGGACATAATTAACCTTTTCACGCTAGGGGCATCACCATATTTCACCGCTTGCCTCATTAGCATTCTATTTTTCTTCGAAACACTGTTATTCTAACAATATTTCGAAGAGGGGCAAAATGTAGACATCTAAATTTAATCACTTCCATATGATTAAATTTTATCAGCTTTCCGGTTTATCGTTAATACTAATTTATTAAATTAATATTAAGCACCTTTTTGTCCCATACCTAAGAAAGCATTTAATTTAATAATTACTACTTTGCCTTTCACCTTATTTCCTCTAAATTCAACAAATACGCTAATTTTATTTAATTTTAGTCATTTTCCCTTTTAATTTTAAAATCAAATTCTTAAAAATTCCTCACTTTCTCTCTCCTTGTCACATCCTCCATAACCTCACCCTAATATGAATTAATTTAATCAATTCATGATTATGATATGCATCCTCTTAATCAGAGATTAATGTCACATCCTCCTACATTTGCCACTTGCCTCTAATCTTCCATTAATTAGCCTAATCCAATGTTTGCACAACCTTAACCAAGGTCATTAGCCATTTTTAGCACCACTTTTTGGTCAATTCTTCCATTTTTCCTTTTTGGATATTGACTCTCCTTCCCATGAGAATTTTTAATTCTCATTTATTTGTCCTAGATTCCCCTCCTTTATATGTGAATTTTTAATTCACATTCCATTCTTCCAAGGCTTCTAGAACCTTGGACTTGTCACAATCTCCACATGTGACCCAGTCCCACCTTTTTGGAGCCCACCTTTTATCCTCTAGATCATCCTATGAGTGTGAATTTTTAATTCACATTTATATCCCCAACCACCTTTCACTTTCCCATGTAGATTTTTGAGGAATTCCAAAATTCCTCAAATGTCTCTTTCACTCCCACTTGGGGACAAGAAATCCCTTTTTGTGGAAATCCTCTCATCCCCCAAGGTGCATGTCTTTTTCCACCTCATGTACCTTTTTGACAACTCATCTCCACCTCATATCCTCTTGTCCACTTCACCCTCCACATGTCAAGATGTGAGGGCTTGTGGGTTCTCAACCCACCATAGCCCTTCATCTTGACCTTGTTGGATCAATCTTGACCATTGAATTCTCTAGAGAATTCAAGATCCTCTATAAATACCCCCTCCTTAAGGGCATTTTCAACACTTTTGAATTTTCATAACTACATGCTGCTAATTTACATCCTCAATCCTCTGCCATCATTTTAGCCATCTCTCTTGATCATATTGCACATCTAATCTTGCATTTAGTCACTCAATCCATCATCTAAGGAGCACACAAATCATTCCAAGCAAGGGCCAATCAAAGAGATATCAACAGCAAGGGAGGTGAAAATTATTTGTATTTCATTTTATTAGTTTTCCTTTTCGTTATATCACTCTTTTGGCTAATCTTGAGGTGTCCTTGGTATTTTTCATTCACATTTCTTAAGTTATTTTGCACATTTAAGTAGGATAAATATCGAGTATACTGTTATATTTAAAGGTTTTGATAAAGAAGGTTGTATTGTGTTGAAAGATTTAATTTTTTGAAGGGATTAAGTTGTTGATAAGATTGATTCACCCCCCTCTTAGTCTTTGAGCATGTTTAACAATTACCGTTGTGTGTTTTTTTTATTGAGTAATGATGATGAACCTAGATCTTTTAGGGAGGCTCTCTCTTTGGAGGAAAGTGAGTCTTGGTTGTAGGCCATGTAGGAGGAGATGATGGATTTGGAATGGTGTGACACTTGTGATCTTGTTAGTTTTCCCAAAGGAAGGAAAACCATTGGTTTCAAGTGTCTATTTAAAAATAGATTTGGAGTAGATGGTTGGTTAGAGCGATACAAGGTCAGATTGATGGCTAAGGGCTACTCCTAAAGAGAGGGAGTTGATTTTGGTGAATTTTTCTCTCTTGTTGCTAAATTGACTTCTATTAGATTCCTATTATCTATTGTTGTTTCTTATGATTGTAAGATACAACAAATGGATGATAAAACCATTTTCTTGCATGTGGATCTTGATGAGGACATTTATATGTGACAACATGATGGTTTTGTTGTGAAAGGAAAATAATAATTGGTTTGTAGGTTGAAGAGGTCTTTGTATTGTTTGAAATAGTTACCTAGGATGTGGTACCAAAAGTTGTATGCTTTTGCATTGAAGTTGTATTTTCTTAGGAGTGAGGATCATTGTGTTTATATTAAGGTTATTGATGATAACATTATAGTTATTGTCTTGTATGTTGATGATGTGCTTGTTTATTGGTAAGAGCAAGGTGATGATTAGTGAGATCAAGGCACAACTTTCTGGCACATTTGATATCAATGACTTAGGGGCCCTACAAAATATATTATTGGGATGGAGATTAGCAAAGATTAGGGTCACATAAGGCTTTGGTTAAGTCAAAGTAAGTATGTTGATTTTATTTTCCAGAGGTTTAATATGCATGACTATAAGCCAGTTAGTATTCCATTTCTAGTTGGTACTAAGTGGATCTTAGATATGTGTCCTAATTCTAATGATTTTGAGGATATGTCTGAGGTTCCTTATGCTAGTTTCATTGGAAATTTAATGTATGAAATGGTTTGAACTAGACCAAATATAGCCCAAGCAGTGGGAGTTATAAGCAAGTTTATGTTAGAGAGCATTGTAATTTTGTTAATATGGTGTTTAGATATTTGTGTGGTACTTTTGATTGTTGTTTGGTTTATCATGGTACTGATGATGTGGTCAATTCATTAGACATACAAGGATTTGTTGATGTAGATTGAGCAGGTGACTTAGATAATCAAAAGTCCACTAGTGGCTATGTATTTACTTTGTTTGGAGGTGCAGTGAGTTGGATGAGTGAGAGAAAGCCTACAATTGCATTGTCCACCACTGAAGTAGAGTATATGGTTGCTACAAATGCCTCTAAAGAGTCAATATGGTTACACGGGTTTGGTAATAGCATTGGTTTTGATTGTAGGATAGTGAGGATTAGATGTGATAGTTAGATTGCTATTTGTTTGACCAAAAATCTTATGTATCATGCTCATACTAAGCATGTTGATGTTTAGTACCACTTTGTGCAAGAAATGATTGAGAATGGCAATGTATTGATTGAAAAGGTTGACACTTTGGATAATGTTGGACTTTTGTTAAGATGGAGTTTAGATATTTGCATGGTACTTCTAATTTTTTTTGGTTTATCATGGTATTGATGATGTGTTCAAGTCATTGGACATATGGGTATTTGTTGATGCAAATTGGTTAGGTGACTTGGATAGTCGAAGGTCTACTAGTGGCTATGTATTTACTTTGTTTGGAGGTATAGTGAGTTGGATGAGTAAGAGGCATCCTATAGTTGCATTTTCCACCACTAAAGTAGAGTATATGGCTACTAAACATTCCCTTAAGGAGGAAGTATAGTTATAGAGGCTTGGTATTGGCATTGGTTTTGATTGTAGAACAATGAGGATTGGATGTGATAGTCAGAGTGTTATTTGTTTGACCAAAAATCCTATGTATCATGCTCATACTAATAATGTTGATGTTTAGTATTACTTCATGCGAGAAATGGTTGAAAATGGTAAGGTATTGATTGAAAATATTGAAACTTTGGATAATGTTAGAGATTCTCTTACAAAGCTAGTAACCATAGATAAGTTCTCTTAGTGTAGGAAGGCCATGGGCCTTGATCACTGCACTTGATTTTATTATTTATATCTCTTGGATGTCATTACAATGTATAATATCAAGTGGGAGAATGTTAAGATAATGTGAAATTAACCATGTAATCCTATGTCATTTATATGTCTCCACATTCCCTGGAATGTGTTATAGGGGATAAGAAAAAATCATTAAATTTGGAATATTTTAAAGGGAGGATTTAATTTTGGTGAAGGTTACACATAAAAAAATAGATAAGGCTTATTTCCTAGGCATTCATATTGGAAGTTGGAAGGTCTTGGATAGGGTGCCCAAGATTGGAGAAGAAAATGTGTCCATTGGTGTGGATTAGAAAGGTCATTAGAGCATTTGGAAAGTTAGGAGTTGGATAGGTATGGGTTAGGCGCCCATGTTGGAGCCTTGTAGTTTCCATTCAATATTTTATTATGTATTTTGGTTGTCCAAGAAGGAGGCATGGGTTTTTTTAGGTGCTTTTGTACCTCTTGTCTTGGTTTACCATTTGTGGTTTTACCTCCCACAAGTTCTATATATTGGAGCCATTAGATGGTAGTTTCATGTTGAGTTCTTGTAGGTAACAGGGTGTTGTCGGGTTGATTGGAAATAAGTAGTGGAGTTTATTATTTTGTGTTCTTATTTAAATATTAATAATATACTTGCCCTCTTTTCTTGTGTGGATTTTTTTCCTAAAAGGTTTTCTCCACGTAAATCTAGTGTCACATTTTGTTTGCTAATTTTTTATGTTGTGATGTATGTTGCAATCACAATTTTAAATTTGATTTGGTAATCTGAATTTTAAATTTGAATTCACTTACATAAGTTCATATTGTAGCTTTCCTTCACCTTATTTTTCAACAATTCATAGGTTACTAATAAACATCACTAATTTCATTTCCACCCCTCAAACTTATATTTTTGATACCCCCTCTGCATACACTAGTATAATTAAAATACTTCCTTATTTTTATTATCTTATGTACCTAATTTTAATTTCATTGTATATCTCTTTATTATGCTACCCTATCTTGACCAAGGACACTATCCACATTGACATCTAACTTAAAATCAATTTTAATTATCATCCCATATATTAAAGCCTTGAAAAAGAAAACCTAGATGAGCTATGACAAAAATGATATCCCATAGAAATATTTAATTTAAAAGCACTTATACATATCAACTTCCAAACCCTTGCCACACCACCTCTAATGTAAAATCACTCTTATGACAACTATCCCATTTATAGTATACATATTAATCTAAATTATGGTTACGAGACATAATAACCCAACCAAAATAACCCTGGACAAAATAACCCAGTCGCAATAACCCAGGGACAAAATAACCTGGGGTCATAATAACCCAAGCCAAAATAACCCATGGTCAGAATAACCCATGGACAAAATATCGCCATAAGAATATAAAGAAAGTAAAACAAAATTTATAAATTACATGTATGTTGCTAAAAAAACTTTATTATTCAAATTTTCAATTAAAGTGTCAAATTATGAGTGATGCCTCTTATATAATCTAAAATGTTATGGTTGTCATAACTATCAACCAATATTTTTAGTCTTTCTTTGAGTTCACGGTATTTTGTCCTGCTTGGTTACCGAGTGTATCCAACCATATATTTCTCTATTCTCTTCTCTTGGAGACTCTATTATTTTTTCACTGCTTTGATGAATTTCTAAATTGAGCTATGCAATGCTTGAAGCAATTCACTAAATCTTCTATGCCATCCCTCAATAGTATTATTGGTTATGGGAAGATCATCTTGAGTATCTAAATAGCAATTCCACATTGTGATTGGAAACTTGGGTGATCGTCTGTTGCCTCTTCTGGTTAGTCTACCAATTTAAGCATATTAAAGGTGTTTTAAGGCTATTTTAGGGGTATATAATGGATATATGGTCTAAAATGACCTAAATAGCCTCTATGGTGCCTCACAATCATATTTATAATTTATTTTATGTCATTTCTAGTTTACTAGCTTGATCTAAAATGACCATGGGTTATTACGTCCATGGATTCTTTTGACCGGGTTATTGTCCGTAGGTTTCATTATTGGATTGTTTCGTCATGGGTTATTTTAACAGTTATTTTCAGGTTATTTTGGGCTGGGTTATTTATGTCTGATGCATTGGGAAGATCATCTTGGTGGGTGAATGTGATTCCACATTGTGATTGGAAACTTGGGTGATTATCTGTTGCCTCTTTTGGTTAGTCTACCAATCCGTGTCTTCTGGCCGTCAATAACTATTTGATTGCCTTTATTTTATAATTATTTACCATTTGCAGGTTATTTAAGCATATTAAAAAAGGTGTTTTAAATTTCTTTGAGACATAATGGATATATGGTCTAAAAAGCCTCATGTAACTCTATGGTGCCACTTTAATCTTGTAATTTTATTTTATGTCATTTCTAGTTTACTAACAGTCTAAAATGATCATAGGTTATTAAACCATGGGTTGTTAGTTTGGTATCCCAGGTTTATTCTATCATGGTTATTATGAAATATTTTAGTTGGGTTATTTTTCCCGGGTTATTTGGGTTGTATATACGATGCCTTTTACTATCCTTTTAGCATGGGTTTTCTGTCACCTAGATTCTATAATGGTAGAGGTAACCTTATGACTCATATGAAATCATTTGATTTGAATTTTTTAGATTTTATGTATGATGATAAATTGATGGGTAAATTGTTTTGTATATGTTATTGGTAAATGTATTATAATATCTCTACTCATTGCCACATGGTTCACTTCATTATTTCACCATTATAGTAAATGTATTTGTATAACATCCTCAAAATATTAAATTGTGATATGCAATTATCTAACCATATGATGTGTTGACTAAATGTGATATTTTATCACTTAAATTATCATAGAACA
Source organism: Sequoia sempervirens (assembly GCA_007258455.2). NCBI lineage: Eukaryota > Viridiplantae > Streptophyta > Pinopsida > Cupressales > Cupressaceae > Sequoia > Sequoia sempervirens. The sequence goes on from VDFB02331873.1 coordinate 206,248, forward strand.
CTTCAAAGAAACCTTGCACAAACTTTGTGGAATGAGTTCAATCATTAATAATGTACAAGTGATACTCTAGATTACTATCTTTTTATCTCCTTTTGTGTTACTAGGTGTATGCATGGATGTTATATGCAAAAAATAGTAACTTGAATAGAGTTAAAATATTGGGAATGTAGTTCATTTTGTAGTTGTAATGTATAATTCTCAATAAAATATATATTATAAATAATGGTACCAAGATCAAATGTATCCTTACATAACTTGCATTACTCATCCAACCATCAAGATATGTGTGTATGAATTGCAAAGTCGTACACTATTTTATCTTGAAATATTCTAATAAATTCAGCTACAAATATATCTATACTTACTAACTCACATCTCTTTAACTATTTTCCATCTTTTACCCCATATATTATTGAATTTTATTTGAATCCAAAACTAACTACTTTTTTTAATTTCATGGGTGCTTTCTATATGTATACATGTTTATAAATGTTGCAAACTACCACAACTAACACATGATTCTTTCAAATACAACTTCTTATATAAAAAATTCCATCCAGTCTTTCACATAAGACACTTGAAATAAAATATCTTAAGGATTTGGGTGGGACTTGTATCATACATTCCTTCAAAACATTGTTAGTGTTCAAAGTAACACATATATGATGATAAATATCATAATGCAAAGAAAATTAATATGCATCCTAGAAAAAAAAGTAGTGTGTGCATGATTCATTTTTACATAAAAGGTCTAGCCATCTCAAAATACCTTTAACAAATTCTTATTTGAGGATAACTTTCAATAAAAATTTGATAAAATTGTGTTTAAGTCATATCCAAAAAATGTTTAGGGTGTGGTTCATGATTTTGAGATCCAATTCTCCTTCTTACATCTCTTTGATTGGGTGAAACTCTTGTGTTATCTTTCTAAAATTGTTCAATTATTGCTCTTAAGGAATCAACAACCTTGTCTTTACATGGGAGTCTACCTAAGAATTCCCATACTGCATTGTTATTGGGATCTTTAACTATTTCATGTCTCCCAATGACTATCAATAGTGTCGTTATAGTTATCTTTAGTGATCTACTTGTTTTTCTAATCAAATTATTTTTTTGGTTTCATTGCATACTATAATTGATGTAACAGCACGCTGAGTAACATTAGTAAATTTAGTGTGTGAGGTTAAACCTATTGATTGGTATGCATTAGTTAGATTTATTACAATAATTCTTTCACCATCAATATTAGATGCTCTTAAACCAAGGACCTTCATAGTGTCTCTAAAATTAAGATTTTTTTTTATCATTTCAACAAAAAATGGCAACTTCCTATTTCACTTAAGATTTCAAATATTTTTTTCCATACTTTATTGACAATTATTCTACAAGTGCGTTTAGGAATTTTATTGGGAATTAGTTTAAAAATATTTTTTATAAATTTCAATTAGATATTTTGGTATTTTATGAATAATTTTAGGAGGTTTTTTATTGGAATGTGTTCTTTGTTTGCATTAGGTAAATTTGGCTCAACATTTCTTATTTCAATGGGTGTTTTGGGACTTGTTTCTACATTCATATCAATTGGTATTCAAGATGTAGCTTCTCCTCCAAATTTTCTCATTTGATGAAGCCTTTTCATATGTTCCCTTTATTTTTGTTTCTCTAATTCAATTTTATCAAGTGTTTCTTGCTTATTCCTTCCCATGGTAATTGTCAATTATTCCTAAATAAAGAAAATTTCCAATATATGCTGATTTATATTTCAATTAAAAAAGTAATGATAAAATGATCACAAAAGTAAGCATATTGATCACAAATATACTCTTAAAATAAAAGTAAGTGATTATTATTTATACCAATAAAAAAAATGTCAAAAATATCTAAAATAGTAAAAAAATTGACAGCCAAAAGTGTTAAACAATAAAAAACATACAATAATAAGATACTTGTTGAATTCATTTGCATTTCAGTCATTTTAACTCATATAAGTGAAAAAATAAAAAACATACAATAATAAGATACTTGTTGAATTCATTTGCATTTCAATAATTTTAACTCATATAAAACAAAATAGTCTCATAGAATATTAAAAGAAGTGTGTAGGATGGGTTTGAGGTGGGTGAATGAGCTCTACTAAGGTTTCTTATGTTTACAATCATTCTTGGCCCCTCTCAAGCATCATCCATGCCTTAAGTGCAATATCTTATCATTTATTATGTGTATGACTGCATTTACTATGGTTTTCTTGGTTTTATTATGCCTTTAACGAACTCTAACCCAACAATTCTTGTTGGTGTTGGAAATTTAATGACTGCTCAATGGATCCTCCTTCGAACAAGCATCCCCAAAAATTTGTTTTGAAAGTGTTCCATGAGGTAATTCTTTTGATTCCCCCGCAGATGTGGTATTACCCATGCCTAATTTTAATTTTGTATGTCAATGGTTAGAGAGCATAATCTTGTTTGTTATATTGTTGGGAGGACTCCCCCTGAAAGTGTGCTTAAAGAGTGGGTTCAAAAGGCTTGGGTCCCTCATGGGGTCTGCCTTGATATGGTCCAAAATTTGACTAAAGTTTTTTTTTTATTTTTCACTTTGCGAAGGTGAGTGATGTTCAAGAAATCCTGAACCATGGTCCTTGGTATGTCATGTCCTCTTTGTTGGTTTTCTAGTTGTAGACTTGGGACTTCACTGTCTCAAATGGAACCATGTTACAGATTCCAGTTTGGAATAATTTTCCTAGTTTGTCATTGTCATGTGTGCATTTTTTGCAGGATATTGCCTCCTCTCTGGGGAGGGTTATTTGTGTCAAACCAATTAGATTATTTCAAGCTCACCCTAAAAAGTGATTATGTGTTGAAGTGGACCTTTCACAGGATTTGAAAGAGTCCATTGATATTCAAATTGGTTCTTTTTGGCATACCTAGAAGGTCACTTATTTTAATCTATCAAATACTTGTTATAGTTGTCAGTTCATTGACCACAAAATTAAGGATTTCCCTTTGGTAGTTCCCCGCACTCCTTCACTACCACGAGATGCTAATAAGCCCAATCAGGAAAAAGGTGTTGCTACCAAACCAAAGGAAAAGTGGACAATGATTACCAACTAGAGAAACAAGTCCAATGGCTCCAGGATGGTTTCCAAAACCCCTGAATCTATAAAAGAAGTTTCAAACCCTTTAGCGAAGGGGAAGGAAGCCCAGATGGGCTCTAATAGCACTTTAGTGTGGCCAAGGCCTAAGGCTACACTCCAAGCTACCTCAGTTATGATAACACAACCGACTGAGTCTCCCCCCATGTTGAAAGTTCATAGGAGGTCTCAAAGTCCTTCTCGACCTCTAGAAGAAGGAGAATATTTTCAAGAAAAACAAAGACATTTATCTCCAACTATTCAAATTGGTTCAATCCCACCAATTTTTTTATAAAATCGCTTCTCCACTTTGGATGAGGAGTTAGACTCTAATGAAATGGAGGAATTTTATTCATGAATTTCCTCTTATGGAATGTTTGAGGTTTGACAGACCTCCCTAGGAATTATTCCATTAGGGATACTCTTTGGAAATATGCTAGTATTGATGTTATATGTCTTCAAGAAGTGAAAGTTGCTATTTTTTTCTTTCTTCAGCTTGTCATTCCATTTGGCCAGCTAGTAAAATGTATTGTACTAAACATGAGGTTGGACGTGGTAGAGTGGTCACCCTCTATCTACATGGTTGCACACTTGTGTGGTTGATCATGGGATTGACCCTACACATCAACTCATCTAGATTCTTCTTAACATTGATAATCATTCATTTTTTATTATTAATGTTTATACCTCGAATGATGTTGAAAAATATCTTCTCTAGTGTTGGATTGCTAATTCAATGCTAGTTTCTACTTGAATACTTTATGGGGATTTCAATATGGTTGAGGTGGTGTATGACAAGGATGGTACTCTGCTATTTCGATGGATAGTTGGCGAAAGAGGGGCATGGTATTGCATGCACAATAAATTAGATCTCTTCGACCCCAATATTGGTCGCCACCACTTTCATTTTATTTGGCACACTTGGTGCAATTATCAAGTTGGATCTAATAGGATATTTAAATGCCTTGATCATGCTATGATCTCAACTCAATCTCTTTTCTCTTTTTCCAGCTCTTCACCATTTTTGGTAAGACCGTTAGTGGATGTGGCATTGTTAGACCATTTTCCCATTACATTTTGCAATGAATGGGAATAAGTAGCCTTGTGCTAGCAAGACCCAGTTCTTTTTGAACACTTCCTTACTGATTCATTAGCCCATGTTGGCCCACATCAACATGGTTTGGAATTTGGAGTGTATGCCACCTCACAATACAAGCTACATTGTTTGGTGGAATGATGTCGTCACTCGCATTGTGAGGTTTCTCTACATTTATGGGTGTCAGCTGGCCATCTTTTGCAGATGATCCTATGAAGAAACAACATCTAACCTCTGTGCTACCACTGAAGCCTTAGTGGCTAACCATTTTTTCCCCTCTCTACAATTTGGGGTTACGGGTTAAGAAATAACAAACAAGTTGTTCATAATTATACTACTAGAGGAGAGCAAACCAAGGCTAAACTTCACTGGCTTAAAATTGGAGATCGTGCCTCGAGAGAATTTTTTAGCTCTCTAAGCCAAGCACTCATCTCCTGGTATCAAACAAATCAAAGAAGACAACATTGTGCTTTCTAAACTACCTGACATTCTCCAGGCATTTGTTAGGCACTATGAGTAGGTGTTCACAACTCAAGAGTACACTTTGGAGTGGAATTAGGCTCTCCTCAACCCAAAAAACCTTTTGTTAGAAATTACTCACAATTGAAGATCTTAAAGAAGTTGTTAGCACTATGGTTGATGATAAGGCCCTGGGAATTGATGGATTCCCATGTGAATTTCACAAGGCCCTTTGAGATTGTGTTGGGAAAGATCTGCATAAGGTTTACCTTGAAGCTTTTCATTCTAAAACTTTAGAAAATCTTATCAACAAAAGTAATATTAAATCCATACCCAAATCAGGTGATCCTAAGGATATTTGCAACTGGCAGCCCATCACGATCCTTAATGTCTCTTGTAAAATAATTTCCAAAGCCCTTGCCTTGAAACTCCACCATTTTCTACCTCAGGTTGTGCGCCTAGAGCAAATTGGATTTATTAAATCCAAGTTCATCTTAGACAACATTATTATTGTTTGGGAAGGCATGGAATGGGCGAGATGCTCAAATCAAAATGAAATCTTTCTAAAGATTGATTTCACTAAAGCTTATGATCACATTGAATGGCCTTTCATACTTGTTATGCTTATTGTGCTAGGTTTTGGTCTTCAATTCATACAGGTTGTGCAAATATTATTTTTTGACACCTCTTCTTGCATCACCATTAATGGCTGCTAGTCCCCTTGCTTTGGTCTATTTCGCTCCATTCACTAAGGTTGTCTACTTGCCCCCTCACTTTATGTGCTTGCTACTGAGGGTTTTGGGTATCTGTTGGCTCATGTTGTCTCCCAAAGGTGGGTTCACAACACCGCTTTTCCTAATTCACTAGCTCAGTTGGTCAATGGCCACTTCACCGATGATTCCTTCCTTACCTTGTTGGAAGATAAAATAATGTCAAAGATGCTCTTAATTGTCTTGAGACCTTTTGTTTGGCCTCGAGTTCTGCCATTCAATGGCACAAAACTTTATGTTACAAATAGTTTGTTCTTCCCATTCCCCAATGGATTTAACATTATGGCTAGAAGTGGATCACTCCTAGAAAAATATTTCAACTTATGGGCATTCCTTTCACCTTTCAAGCTTCTTCCACTGATTTATGGCAAGTAGTGCTTTCTTGGATGAGCAAAAACTGGCTTTATGGATTACCAAGCTACTCTCTCTAGCTAGAAAATTCCATATTTCCTCAAAGGTGTTTGCAGCGACTCATGTTTATTATTCGTCATGTTGGGCCTCTTCTAAGGCCTCATATGCTAAGTTTGAAGCTACTTCATGATTTTCTTTGGTCCTCTTCTGAAACTAACCAAGGGTTTCACCAAGTTTCCTAGGAGTTTTGCTACCTGCCAAAGACTCGGTGGGCTTGGCCTTCTTCGACCAAAACAAGGATTACTCTTTGTTTCAAATGGATTATGAGAGCTCTTATTGGTGATGAGGCTTGGAAAAATCCTCCTCGATTGATCCACAAAGCTGGTTTACAATTTTTGGGAGGAACTATTTTTGCTGAAATCACATATTTTTAGAAAATATAATGATTTAAGCCTTAAAAGTTCCATTTAAAGAATTCCAATTGAAGAGGGTTTGATGAAACTACCTTAAATCAAACCCCTTGGATAGAACCTCGCTAGTTTTAAACCATACCTATAACAGAGTCTCCTTTACACCTATCAAAATGCTGATAAAAAACCACTTTTGATTTACCTTTTGGGGGATCAAATGAATTCATTTAAAATTTATTTTTTGTAAGTATGTAGTCCTTATTGTAAGCTTCCCAAAAAGTATAATTTTAAATAAATTTAATTTAATTATTATATTTATTTTTTATTTCTGTGAATGTAGAGTTTTCCTTTGAAAATAAAGCTCTTGTTTTGCACACGAGGAAAAATAATGATTATTAAAAAAAATAAAAAAATATTAGTGCACCATATATTGAAGTCCTTGATCGAAGAAAGAAAAAGAATTTGAATTTTGATACATACAAAAGAGACACGTTATACGAATTAGCACTATGTAGAATTATAATGGTTTGAATTGAAACTTGATTAAAGAAAAAATATTTAATAAAAAACTATCTAACCAAGTGGAAGCACTAGATATCAAAGTTACAAATCTAAATTAAAGAATTATAATTTTATCCTTCATGGAAAAAAAGTTATGCATTATCACGGTGGCGTCACTTTTTAAAATGTAAAAAATATATTTAGAATCTATAGACAAAATTTCCCGAAACTCTAGTTTGCATCATCTTCAAATTCCTCATGGTTTAGCTATAGGTGCCCAAAAGTGAAGATTTAGTTAAAAATTATTTTAGTGTCCAATTTGGCCAAAAATTGTAAACCACTATTATTGGGATCACCTTGCATTGCATTCAATCCAACTTTCTAGTGCACAAACCTTCATGGAAGGGAATTGGCTTTCAAATCCTTCTAGTTATGAGGAAGCCAATGCAAATTGTGGGAACTTTCATGGCCAAGAGCATTTGGCAAGCCTTGGAGGTTGTCAAGCCCTGGCTCCACTAGTCTAGGTCTGGATTTTGTGATTGGCTCTCACTCAATCAACATAATGTTTGGTCCAGTCTCCTCTTTTGCAAGTTTTGGTCGGTCATTGGCCAAGATTCCTTGGCTTAAGGCTCTTAGGTTTCATAGGAAGGGTATCCATACCCTTCAAGATTTATTTCATAGACACATAATGTACATTCTACCTTGGGAAGCTTTCCATGCTCATTTTGGTTTTCAAAACCATGACCGTGAGACCTACAATGACCTGGTGAATGTTATTCTGGTTGACATGCTTCATAAGGTGGGTATTCATGCCACCAATCTCTAGTGGAAGGACTGGAAGTGGTACCCAAACACCCCTTTTAGAAACTAAAAGCCTAGGCTTGGTTATCAATGGTTTTCGCTCCATTTTCCTATGATTGATAGTTTGAACAAAAGATGGCACCTCCATTCTTCAGTGACTATTTTGCTTAAAATATTTTCTTCCATTTGGTTTGCAAGTGTTGAGCCAAATATCACACACTTTTCTTGGTGTATTGTTTTCCAAGGTTTACCTGTGGGGTCTCAGTTTGTTCACTTGGGGGTTCAAGACCATTGTTTCCCTTTTTGTGGTCAAGCTAAGTCATTTAAGCACCTTTTCTGGTTTTGTACCAGAGCTCAACAACTATGGAATTGGATTCATGACTTCTTTCGTCCATTCAGGCCAGATCCCTTTTCCTAGCATATGGTTTTGTTGGGTGACTCTACTAGGCTCCCACTAAATATACCCAGATTTGGCACACTTTCATGGTTGAAATCCTCTTTAGCATTTGGAAAGATAGAAATGCTTGCTTATTTTCTCACAACTAGATTGATAAATTTGTTTTATTACATTCTAAAGCGATTATTTTCTCTAATGTTCTTTTGTAGATTCAAGTGCAAGCCAACAAGATTGTGCTTGAAGTTTCTCACCTGTAGGAGCTCTTGGACCACTAGGTCAATGCCCCTTGTACTATGGCACGTGTGCCTTCCTCGCCCACTTCTTTCCAAGGCCAACGGCGAAGTGGCTCTACCAAGGATTCACACCCCTACTTTCAAGCTCCTCCTCATCATGGATCTTTCCCTCATAAGTGGTTTCCTTCTCCTCCTCTGTGGGTAACCTGGGGTATCCTTCTAGAGGGGCGGTAGAGGGTGGCAGTGGCACTTATGGGTGGGACTCTAGTGATGCTCCTGGTGGTGGTTTTGGTTGGCCTGATACTACTAAATGAATCTTACAGTGAGACTTGGCTATCTCACCTCATTGAGATGATAAATATAAAGAAAAAGATGATAACGGTTGGGCTCCCCCTGACATCACTCCAAACCCTACCAATGTATGGGGGAAAAACATGGATGACAGGGACCCTCTACCCTTTACTAGCACTGCAATGGCTACCTAATGGCCTTTTATTTTTCTATGCTTGTAATGTTTTTTGCTTTCTAGGCTTGGGCCATGTGACTTTGAATTTTCAAGCTCAACCCATGTGACACTTGGGGTGTGCCTTCTTGCCACCCATCTTTTTTTTATTAATATGTATTTCTATCTTTTTAATTATAGATATAATTGTGAGTCAAGGATTGTTAAGGTGGGTTGATTACGCTTGATCCATGATGAATCAAAGCAAAATTTATCCACTAAACCTCAATCTACCAAACAAGATCATTCAAATTCAACATTAAACTAAGCACTTATTGAAACTAAAAACTACAAACTATGAAAATAGTTAAATTCCTACCCTAACCCATTTGAAACTTATCCTGCTTTGGAATTGGTGTTATGTTGATGTGAAACAATGACCCTTTCCCAATCCTGTGATTAGTGAGCCTATTTCAATTGATTCTATGAAAGAGAATCATTGAAACCATTGTGAAAAACTAATGAAAACTTGATTTATGCTAATTTAAACATGATGCAAGCTAAATTAACATGATTTTATGCTATAATTGATCTAACTATGCAATTGCTAAGCTAAGCTAAGCTAATTCTAAGCTAAAAGATGGATGCATGGAAGCCATTAATGGATGTCTTAAGCTATTATGCAACTAAAATGAACTAAATTAAGCTAAAAGTGAATAAATTGAGAGTATGGATGCAAGTGAATTCAACAACATGGCTTTGCAATTGAAAGATGGATCCATTTGTCTCCAAATAGTGTTTTATTTATAGGAGAGCAAATGAGAAATGGAGGTTTGAGATTGAAAAGATCAATCAACGATCAAAGATGAAAGGAAGAAGAGGCATGGATCATGGATTCTCATCAACAGATGAGAATGCATGATGGGATTTAATCAAGGGCTTACATTTGCTTCAAATAAACACAATTTTGACCTACTCACATAGGTCAAAGGTGACTTGTTCAAAAGGTTAAAGGTTGAAACTCACATTAGAAGCTAAGTGAAAATATCCATTTTTCAAATGATGAAGGAATAAGAATATTCCTTGGAATATTCATTTGGGTGAGGATAAAAGGCATTTTGAAAATTAAAAGAAATTCTTAATTGTGCAAAAAGGATAAAGAATATTCCCCTTTTAGAGAAAAATTAGTTTAATTGCTAATTAAACAAGGTTTAATCATGCAATTAGGGGATTTGGAGGAATTAAAGTGATATTCATTAAATTAAATGATTTAATGAATGGGGGAGAGATGACATGATATTTAATTAAATAACTTAGGGGTATTTAATTAAACAAGATGACCTAAGAAATTAAATTAAGTATTTTGATTTATTTAATTTAATGAGAAGAAATGTTAGCATGAAGGGGGAATGAATTAACTTGAATTGATGAATTGGGTTAATAGACGAAAATGATGCCATTAATTAAATTAACTAAGTTAATTTAATTAATTAAGAAAAATGAGGATGGGTTTTAAGAGGAAATGATGTTAGTAAACCCGATTCGATTGTATGATATCATCTAGGATATTTTTCAGTGTCTACATTTTTCCCCTCTTTGAAGCGAGGTACTCACTACTTCAGTTCAAAGACTAATGTTGATGATGATGCATAAACAAATATTGATGATCTCTTTGAGATGTTGATAGCCAAGCTAAAAGTTGATTAATCTAATTAATTGATTAATAATATTGTTGAGGATTCACAACAATGCAAGGATTGTGTTGAATAACACGAGGATTGATAGGGAATGATATATCCCAATGATGCTTGATTTGATAGATTGATCAAGATTTGCTAGCAAGGCTAGGAAAAAAATCGTTAGATGATTTGACATCGATATGATCAAAAGATGGTTGGTTTCCCCCTTGAGAGATCGATCGAAGAATAAAGTGTTTTGATCGAGCTCACAATAGGTGAAAATTAGACGTATACTTGAAATGCTTGAGATTTTAGGTTGCTTTTGAATCAAAGAGCTGTAACTTTTTAGATTGTTGAGTTGAAGATGGTATAGATGCCCCACTGCGCCCCAACAAAAGAGGGATTGATGGTAAAGATGATGAAAAATAGTTCCTAGAAAGCTCAGATGTTGATGTAGTCAAATTTCATGATATATAGATAGTCATCGAGTATGGGTAGCCTCATGTATATTTTGACATATCACACAAATTTGATGCTTGGATATAAATGTTACTAAAGATAGAAGAATAAGAAGAATAAGATGGATGAATTGACCATTGATTTTGAGATTGATTCAAAAATTCCAACAAGTCCATGATCCACCAATACTTTATTAGAGATGGTGATGAGACATGCAAAATGAGGATGAAATGTAGGATGATGATTTGCTCACACTTTGGGATTGGGATTTTTCATTGTTCCTTATTGTTTGATATAACACATAGACACGATGCATCAAGGTTTTAATAACCAGGATGACATTGTATCTAGTGAAATAGACTTTGACTCGGCAAACAGATAGGATAGTTCTTGTTCACACCTTGACATACGAAAACCTTGTTGGAATGTGAGTTAGAAGCTTAGAATATATTGGACCAAAGCATATGCAATAGTCAACAATGTACTCCAGACAACCTTCTCACACACAACTAAGCAAGTATGCACCAAGATTATTTTACAAGAGTACCAACAAGCACAACAAAATGAAAGATAATGATTGATGCCCCATTCCTTTCTCTTTAAATCATTTTGATAGACATCATCGAGAGGTCCTTGGAATGGGTCATTAAGATAAATCACAAGAAAATATCAAAGACAAACAATTAGTGTTATCTATATCTCTTGCTTGTTTTAAGTTTAGCTAAAGTGATAACTAATACTGATGTCCATCGTAGGAAGGATACATCCTAGGATATGTTGATTAGAAGGTTTGATGTTGGGATGATGATGCTAAAATGAGATGTTGATATACACTTCACTAACACATTTACTTATGATCTAGACTTTAGATTTTGACAATTAGGTTCTCACTTTCGAACTTGCAATGTTTGTTTCTATTTGTTTTGCTAAAGGTTGAAGGTGACGATTGATTTATCATGGGTGAAAGTTTATTGCAGATGAAATTGAGATGGGATATATTGTTTTAGATTTTCTAGAATATTTTAATGTTTTTGGTATTTTCTAAAGGTTTTGAGGTTGTTTTTGGTCTTTTTGAAAGTTTATGTGAATGTTTAGGATTTTTAGATTATATGAGGCTATTTATGGTTTTTTTTAAAAATGTTTTCTATTGTTTTCAGATTTTTAATTATGAAATGTTTTTTTATTTTCTCATTTTTTGAATGTTTTGGTGATTTTCCAGTATTTGGATGTTTTTGGATTTTCTGATACTTGGATGTTTTTGTGTTTTTTGAGAGTTATCTCGATGTTTTTGGATTTTCGAGAATTTCAACCAAGAACCTAACCTAAAAGACCTATCCTAGGGGTCTCGGGGCTTGATCAAAGATAAGCCTTGCCTACATTATACACGCAGAGACCATGTAGTTCAACTGACTCAACCTATTAACAAGATGAAGCTATGAACATTGATGGAAAATTTAGTTTATTATGACGAAATCCTAAAGAACTAACCTAGGGTGTCTTGGGGGAACATCAATGATGGAATTTCCTATGTTCAAGCTCAGAGACAACATAATTCGACAACAGGACTTTGTTTTTGGATTTTCGATGTTCGACCTTTTTAGGGTTTTTGATGTTTTCTGGATGTTTTGGATTTTTCCCTTACAATTTTTTGAATGTTTTTGTATTTTAGCTATACAAGATTTTGCAAATGCTTTTGGATTTTCTAATGATCGTTTTACAGATGCTTTTTGTGTTTTTGAGATAAGATTTTACAAATGTTTTTAGGAATTTTGAGATAAGATTTTCAATGACCTCAAGATATACGAGAACCCAATTATGATCCATAACCAATTTCCCTTAGTGTGATAGGTTAGACTACTTCAATATAGAATGGATAAATTGACCTTTGGAATATGCCAAGTAGTGCTAAAGAATTGCGATACTTCACGATGTCAAGTTATGATAAGGATGCAGACGAGCAATGGATGAAGTGGTGCAAAGAATGATAGGAAAAAAGAGCCAAAGGATAGATGGAGGTACTTTATTTACACAAGACACCTATTTTCTAGGTTTTCACCAAGGTACTTGCCCAAAGCACCACCAAAGTGGTTTTCACTAGAGGACAATTTTTTCTTTACTTTTTTAATCAAGTTTTTCTCATTCTTTTGGATTTTTGATCAATTTTTTGATTTTTTGTATTTTATGATTTATACCTTTCAATATTAGGGATAAATGTTTTTGAGATGCAAGCTATTAGTTGGCTCTTGCAAGGGTTCACCTTCAAGCATTGACAGTTGGTATGCTCCTGATCTATAGCTTGTTGTTATGATGAAAGGGCATAACCAATTAGGCTCAAACTTCCCTTTGTTGTCCTGATTTGGAAGGTTCTTCTGATTTTTCTTTAAGACTAGATCCCCTACTTAGAACGATCGACATTTGATTCTCTTTTTATAGCTATGTTTCAGTCGGTTTTGATATACTTGCAAGTGATTGAGGGCATCAAGACAATGCTCATCCAAGAATTCTAGCTCATTTAGCCAAGACACTCTGTATTCTTCCTCAGTGATCAGGTTCGATAGTGACACTCACAATGATGGGAGCTCAACCTCAATAGGAAGGATAGTTTTGGATCCATAGACTAGGGAGAAAGGGGTTGCACCTGTTGGTGTGTGGATATTGGTTCGATAAGCCCAGAGAGAGGGATTTAGTTGTAGATGCTAGTCACGACCAACTTCATTAACTATTTTCTTTAGGATTTTCAGGATGGTTTTGTTTATAGCATCATCTTGACCTTTACCTTGGGGGTAATAGGGGGTTGAGAACCCATGTTGGATGTTGAATCTTTGACAAAGCTCCTTCACATCCTAATTCTTAAAAGGGGTTCCATTATCTGAGATGAGAGTTTAAGGAACACCATAACGATATATGAGGTAGTTCAGGATAGACTTAGCAATATGTTTCCTCGTTATGTAGGTCATAGGAATGGCTCAACCCACTTAGTAAAGTACTTAGTGGTGGTTATGATAAATTTGTGGGCATTGGATGAGGTTGGAGTGATTTTTCCCATGAGGTCAACTCCCCATTATGAGAAAGGATAGGGTGTGATCATGGGTTGCAACCCTTGAACCAAAACATGAATCAGATCTCCATGCTATTGTAATTGGACACATTTTTGTATGTACTGATGAGCTTCCTTTTCCATGGTTGGCCAATAGTACCCCGTCCTCAATAGTTTCTTAGCTAATGTCATACTACTATAATGGGACCCACATATGCCATCGTGTACCTCTATTAAAGCAGTCAAGCTTCCCCCTGGTTATGACATCATAGTAATGTCCCTTCGATGCTTCAGCAGTAAAGGGTATCACCTAGGATCCAAATTGAGATGCCTTTTTAACAAAGGTATTTTTAAGGTTCGAGGTGATATCGGATGGGAGGGTTCCTATGTTCAAATATTTCTAAGAATGAATCAACACCATCCTATAATGGAGTTACCTCAACACAGTATTTGTAAATTTTTTGCAATCTCAACCTTGAGTCATTTTTAGGTTCAGGTGTGCATTTCCTTGACTCTTCAGGAAGTGTATCAACATAGTATGGTTCAGGAGCACTCCTTATGCATTATTTAGGTTTACTATGATCACCTTCAAAGGTCAATTGGCCTGCTATCATCATCACTTTCCTAAGTCTTATCATTGCATCTTGACATGCAAAGCAATAAAATTTTGAATGATTATCATTGTGAATTCTACACCATCTTGGAAGTAAGAGGAAAAATTGATTAGCATAATCTCCCAAATTAGCTAAGTTATTGGTCATTTATTATAAAGATGAACTATTTTATCTGTAGGAGTAGATTCATCATGGACCTTCACAGGGCCTTCATTTGGTGCATAAACAAAAGCAACTTCATTAGGATCATTATATTCGGCAATCATATGTTTTAGTTTGGGCTTTGCTTCAATTTTAATTTAGTTATCAAGGTCTCTCCATTGCAACTAAATCTATGTGAAGTCAGTAGAAAACCAACCTCTGAGGCACTTTGTCCATTCTCTGCTCAATAGCATACCACATACCTTAGCTATGTCAACCACCTACAAGCCAATATATTATTGAACACAAGGGTCTAAAAAAAATTAGATGTGTACATTCTTCAATTCACCAAAACTATTCAATTTAATTTTATCCAACTATAGAACCACCTTGCTAGAGGGTTTCAAAACCATCCATAGCATTTGAAAAATGGAATAGGTAATGACATAATATGATTCTCTAGAATCCATAAAATCCATAAGACAATTATGCAGATTCATAACAAATATCTTGACACTTAATAGGAAGGCTGGAACACTAGTCTTCCCTTTGAAGAGTGTAGCCAAAGCATCTAATGTGTTGCTTGTTTTTCATTTGTCTTTTTGCATGATAGTTGTCTTTTCACTCTTTTTCCCATTCAATGATCTCATCAAAGCCTCATTTTATCTGAGACATATTTGGAATATATCATACATGGAAATGTTGGTTTTGGTTATCTAAGTTGTAGCATTCTCATTAAAGAAAGGATTTGTTTATTTGATAGCTCCTACTAGAGGGCCTTTTGGTGATGGAGGATTGTTATCGACAGTATGGGTATTAGGAGGGGTAAGACCAGACTTAGGAGTTATTTCATCAGTGTTGGGCTCTTTCCTACTTTTGAGGTTGTGGTTATTTCTTAATTGTTGAAAGGCATTTTCTTTTACAACTTCAAGTTTGTTGTCCTTGTTAAAAGGGATGATAAATTATTCACTTACTCTTGTTCAAAAATTTCTTCAACTAAGAAAGCATAGGAATCTACCATCATAGTGTTCATGTGAGCTAAAACAAAAGTTTGATTAGCCTGTATTATTTTGGACATCCTCTCCATCTTTGGATAGTTGACTTCAAGATGGTTCATGGTTTTGTGAAATCTACATCCATTTTTCATGAAGTTCACATTCAAAAAATTATCCATATTTGTGTTATTCATACCATCCAAGGGGTTAGTAACACCATTATTTGAATGTGTTCCATTATCTATTAGGCCTTTGTTGGTTAAAGTTTCAATTTTGGAAGTTTTTGTTACTTTGGTTATGGGTCTGGAAGCTATTACTTTGATTATGATTATGATTTGCACCTTGTGAAGGATTTATTCTCAAATGGTTAAGTTCATTGGCAACATGAGATAATGTATTTTTTATGGCTTCCAACTCAAAAATTAGTTGAGCAATAGGAACTGACTTGGAGGAAGGAATTTGGTTATGTTGTTCAAATAAATGAACTATTAAATTTGAACCATTAGTAGCTTGTCTTTTATGTCCTCCTCTAGGGTATGGTATCATAGTAGAAGTAAGGATTTGATTCAAAGGATATAGAATAAGACTCATAAAAGTGTATGATTAGCTAGGGCACGGTTAAGAGTAGGGATTTTATTATTCATGCTAAGTAAATATAGAGAGGGTAGAGATCCCATTGCTTCTCTAGCTATCAAATCCATTTTTTGTGAGAAATTTATTGCTTCACTATAAAATTTCTCTAAGGTTGCTATGTTATTGGATAGAAACCTTCTCATCAACAAACTAGTTAAAGGACCCAAGGATCTGAAATAAGTTTGAATAGTTGTTGCCTGCTCCATGGTATACAAATATGTCAATTTCATGTACATCATGTGGAATCTAGTGTACACCAATTTTGTGTACATCATGTGGTATATAAATTCTCAAAGGTTCATTGGCTTCTCTTTTACATAGGAAAAAGTAATAATAAATGACAACAAGATCTATGTAGAGCTTGAATTGGTTTAAAAGCTTGGTTTGTAGTTGATTCCATGTAGTGATAGATCCAAAAGCCAAGTTCAAGTATCAATTGCATGCAAATTATCCTAAAGACTAAGGGACTAACCTACATAATACATATTCATGTTAGATATGAGCTTAGTTGCATGTTTATTTAAAATTTTTACTATGATCTTTAATTTTGTTGGACTCTCCATAGATAAATGATACAGAGCAGGGGTTAACAATCTCAAATAGCCTTAAACAACCACTTACAAATGCCTTTGTTTATCAAAAAGTGGGGTTTCCTTCACAAACCCAAAAAATTGTTTCAAATACCCATTTGGCCATTATTGAACATATCTCAAAACTAGGCAGGGTTCTTTGTACGGAATTCCTCAAAAATTGGTTGTCCTCTTGTTGTAACTAGGCCTAATTGGCAACTAGGCTTGGTAGCAGCACGGTATTTGTGTTCGAAGGTCTAAATCTCAATTCCAATGATTCAACCACATCCCACAGGGACTCAAACAACCACTTCCAACACTTGGATCATTCACCAATTGCAAATAACAAATTTGTTTCATTCATTAGGGCTTCTAGGCCTGATAAATGAGGAAAATTAGACCTTCTGTCTAATAAAAGCACATGAAAAGTCCACTATCCATATCTGAAAATTTGGAATATGAAAAAATATAAAAAAATATTCCTCTCCATAAAAAAATTGCATTTTTCACTAAAGGAATAGTGGGAAATCACATGTTTCTTGCCTTGGGTTACCCTAGGTAGGGTTCCAGGATGTTTTCACCAAAATTATGCTTATAACTTTTGAAAATCACCACAAAATTGAACCAAACCAAAATAAAATGAAAGGCAAGAGTTCCCTCTACATCATACAATCATTCTTCCATCTGTAAAGTGCAATAGGAATCTATACAACATGGTGAAAGTTATAGGAAAGCAAGAAAACTTAGTTTTCACTATGAAATGCAACGAACCGTCATTCATAACTTTCACACAATGCCAAATGAGGCCAATCGCTCCATGTAGATAACACCATTACATAATTTTCCTCAAATTTTTATGAAGATCTATCAGTGGAAACAAAAGTTATGCCATTTTCCCCAAAACAAATACCCTAGGTACAAATTCAGGTGAGTTTTAGTAAATTTACAATAACTTTCAAAATAATCAATGAAAAGGCACCAAACCAAATGAAAATGGAATCTAATTCATCCCTCTATAAAAAAAAACCAATATTAGGACAATACCAATCCATACCATGCAATGGAGCAACAATTTTGTAGTCACATTACATAGAAAAATGCATAAAAATGTGTCCAATTGGTATCTTATTCCTCCAAACTACCTTCCAACCCATTGGGTCATGTTTACAAGGTGTATTTATGCTATCACAACCACATTCCAACTATCCAATTGGCCATAACTTCTTTTGTTAAGACTAATGACACTTTTACAAGATTTGTTGCATTTTGACAACTTTGCAACTTTTACAATTTTCACAAATTTTTGACAACTTTTGTATTATGACTCCCAAACTTCACAAATAGTCCCATATGACCCCTAATGGGACAAAATGACCTTATTCACCTTAAACATTACAAAACAAGACAAAACTTAAACTATGACATGATTTTGTGATGGGGCTCCTGATACCCCTGCATCAATAAACCTATGGTATAAATTTTTTAGGTAGCTTGGTACCTCATGAAAATATCTAGGAATGTTAAGGGGAGAAATCTCATTTTCTCTAAAAAAGGCCATCCTAGGTGATGGGGAAGTGACAACAACTGAAACATCAAATCCAATAGAATTTATGGTCTAGCTTATTGAGCTAGAATTTTGTGGCTAAACAAGGATTCCCATAGAATTATTTAATTCTCCTTTTTTCTGACTGTGTTGACCTAATTCAACTAATTGGTGACTAGGTTTTCTCTAAAATAGTGAACAAGTCACTCTCTTGTATGGTTTACTGGAAGATTTTTTTATCATAGTCCAAATTGAAAAGGCCCTCCTTTTGGTGTTTTAGTTTTATTTAGCATAACCAACTATAAGTAGTGTTGGAAATATTGTCATTGATGTCAAAAGCACTTGGCATAAATTGTTGGAAAAAATATTGTCATTGATGTCACAACAAAGAACACTCAGAAATACTGCCAGGGATGAGATTCAGAATTGTTGACAAAGCAATATAATCAGAGATGTTAATGTTCAGTTTATATAATCAGATCAGCTAATGTTCAGATTTTTAATTGAACTTCACATTTATTAATCAGATTGGTTAATAAGAATCGAACTACAATCAGATTCTGGGAAAGATAAGATAGTAATGATGATTTAGTTTATAAAGCATTAAGATGTTGAAGATGTTAATGATAATGAAAAGCATTGATAATACACAGCAATAAGAGTCAAAGAACAAACAAAAGAGAACTGTATATTATATACAAGTTTTATACGTAGAATACATATGAAAAAAATAAAACCACAAAACCACAAAAGACAAATTAGGGATAAGACGAAATTGTCTTTGTCTTACTTAAGGAAGATTAAAAAAGCAACGATTCATATTTTGAGAAAAAAATGAAAAGTCACAAAAGGACAAAAATCAGAAAAGATAACCAACTGATGTGTTCTTTTGAAAGGTAACTGACGTGTTCTTTTGAGGAAAAAATGAAAAGTCACAAAAGGACAGAAATCAGAAAAGATAACCATCTGACGTGTTCTTTTGAAAGGTGTGTCTAAAAAAGAAATAAACTAATTCGATTTAGTCTTATGAAAAGGAAGAACACATTCAAAGAGGTGCATATCATCCAAAACAAAAGGCACAATTTACTTATGTAAATTTTGAATTGATGAAAGGAATATATGAGATGGAGAGAAGTTAAGAGTATGGTTAAGTTATTAACAAAAGGTTGTGATCTATTTGAGAAGTGGTGCGACTCCTTGCAAAGACATCTCTTTTGGTAAGAGATACAAACATTCGTTGAAGACATAGCTCTTGGAATAATATAAGTTATGAAAGATGGTGAGAGTAGAAAGTTGTGTGGATAAATGTTATATCTTTAGAAACACAATCAAGTGTGTGTACATTGTGTGTGAAATAAAGATCATATCAAAGAAAAATCATGTGCTGTATGTGAAAGGTTTTAATTGAACATTTTCTATGTTGGAGTAGGAGGACAATGAAAATGAGTCATGGACTTTAATGAATATCATCTATGATAGAAAAGTGTTGGAGTTTGTGAAGAAATAAAGAATATATCATCTAAGGAGCAGATTGTAAAGAAAAAGGATAAAAGCTATCAAGAATAATTTCTGTATAGTGTGTTTGGGAGTTGAAGTGTAGTGTGTATGGAATAACTGTTATATCAAAAGAAACACAAAGTGTTGTATGAGAGAAATTTATGATATCTAAAGAATGGAAAGTGTTGAGCATCGAGTGGAATAAATACTAGATCTTTAAAATACAGTCAGAGGTGCGTTGAAAGTGTGTGTGTAGCAAAGACCATCAAGTATATTCAATAAGGAGAGGAGTCTGATGAAAAGGATATAAGGTACATTATAGCAGAGATATATTATAAGTTTAAGATTATACGTTTGGCAGATCTATGATTAAACTACAATAGATTTCTGAAGAAGTCTACTACAGTTTGAAGAAGGAAAGTTATAGGAAAGAGTGAATCATTTGAAGATCAAATACAAAGGATTCAATAGAAATTTATAAATTGTTTTGAATCAGATCTTTGGTAGTCTAGAGACAGTGTTAGATTAGTTGTGTGAAGAATACATGCAGATTTTATGAAACAAACTTAAGTGGAATAAAAGCAGATTTTGTATATAGCAATAAATATTGAAGACAAAACATATACATCAGATTTTTAAGAAGGTTGTTTGAGTAGAATTGTCCATCATCTATTGATGAAGCAACATCAAAGGTGGAGTATTATTCTTGATAATTCTATCTTTGCTAAGTAGGTGCTTGGCAAGTGGGGTTGGAGCCTCCAATAGGTTGGTGCCTATGAACATTAGGGGTTGGTGCTCCCTGTAGGTTGGTGCCTACTGAATCAGCATTAGGGGTTGATGCTCCTTGTAGGTTGGTGCCTACTAAAACAAAATTAAGGGTTGGTGCTCTTTGTAGGTTGGTGCCTACTAAACTACATATTTGGTGATTCAAGTAGGTTGGTGCCTACATTCATTGTAAAAGCTTACATAATTTATAAAGTACAATTGTTGGTGTCAACTTGTTCGTATTGTGATATTCTTGCATAGTTGAGTTGTGTTAGAGTATGAAGTTGATAAAGGTTGTAAAGGGTAAAAGTTTGTTGATATACTGATTCACCCCCCCCCTCTCAGTATATCTTTGTGCTCTTCAATTGGTATCAGAGCAAGGTCCTTCTTGAAAGCCTAACCGCTTGAAGGAGATCCTTAAGAGCACTCATGGCAGATCATAACAACACAGTGAAAGCACCCATCTTTGATGGGACTAATTATGCATTTTGGAGTATTAAGATGGAAGCATATTTGAATGCACTTGGGTTTGATGTGTGGCAATCTGTTGTTGATGGGTATACACCTCCAGCTACCCCTCCAACGGATCAAGCAGGGAAAAAGAGAAGTGAGAACAATGCAAAAGCTAAGCATGCTCTTCTTTGCAGCCTAACAGATTCTGAATTTACAAAGGTCATGAGGTGTAAGTCAGCAAAAGAAATTTGGAACAAACTTCAAAACATCTATGAAGGAGATGCAAAAGTAAAGAAGGAAAAGTTGCAAACTCATAGAAGGAAGTTAGAAACTCTTAAGATGGAGGATGATGAAGATATTGCTTCATATTTTCTTCGTGTTGATGAAACGGTGAACATCATGAGAGGACTTGGTGAAGAGATTAATGATGCCTTCATTGTTGACAAAATTCTAAGATCTCTTTCTACAAAGTTTGAGGCCAAGGTTGCAGCATTGGAAGAATTAACAAACTTGGATCAGCTATCGAAGGATGAATTACATGGGATCCTTGCTGCCTATGAGATGAGGATTGAAGGAAGATCACCACAAAAGGAAGTCTCATTTAAAGCATCTAAAAAGGGCAAGAGCAAGCATGAAGAACAAAGTGACAAATCAAGTGATGAAGCAGAAGCTTACTTCATGGGAAAACTCAAGAAAGGAAGAGGGAAATATAAAGGAAAATTCCCTTTTAAATGCTTCAATTGTGGAGAAGTTGGACATTATGCTTCTAAATGTCCTTACAGTGATAGTAACTCAAGTGAAAGTGAAAAAGAAACCTACATCAAGAAAAAAGGAAAGAAGAGATTCCAAAAACACAGAAAGAGCTTTTACTCAAAGAAAGAATCTAGCTCTTCAGAAGAACAAAGTGATGATAGTCAAAGCAATGATGATGAAGAGATATTGTTCATGGCTGAATATGAAGAACAAAATGCTGATCAAGAATGTGAAGAAGAAAAATGCAATGAAGAAGAAGAAACTGATTTTGAGGAAGAACTTCATTATGCATACAAGAAAAATGAAGAATTGAAGAAGAAAGTCAACAAGCATAAACTGAAAACTAAGGAATTGACAAAAAGTTTGGAGGAATTAAACAAAATAATTGAAGATTTGAGGGCTCAATTTGTAGAAGCTGAACAAGTTGAAAATGAATTGAAGAACAAGTTAAGAGCAAAAGAGAGAGATTGTGACAAGTTGGAACAAGAAGTTGTCATGCTGAAAAATGAACTGAATAAGCCAAAGGAGAAATGTACAAAGTGTGATGAGAATGTTACAAGTTTCAAGGAAAATGAAAGAAGATTTAACTGTAGACAGTTTTATTCTTTCTATGGATATTGCTATTCATGCAACTACTTTGGACACATAGCACGTTTTTGTAGATTTGGTTTTATGGAACCATCTTTACAAGCTATGAAGAACACCATGGAAAAGGAGAGAGAGCTTAAAAAAGTTTGGAGAAAAAAGATAGAAACAAGAAATGAAGAATCTAATACAAATTCAATAAGCCTTTTCTAAGAGGAAGCATGAATTTAGGGGGAGCTATGTTGAACATTATCTTTCAACCCCTTGGAGGAGATGACTAAAAAGTGAAGTATCTCAAAAGTTGAAGAGAAATCTACTTATGAAGATGATGAATTGTTGGAAATTGTATTGATGTCAAAATGAAGAAGCTTTCTTGCAAATGAAGAAAAATTATTTTAGAAGACAAGGAATGAAAAGAGAAAGATGAGTATTAGTAAATGGGAGCATACATTTAGGGGGAGCTATACACAGTATCTTGTAACTCCATGCAACAGAAAAAGTAAAACAAGACTTTGTTGAAAGACCCTTTGCCATTGATGTCAAAGCGGGAAAGAAGTAAAAAGGGGGAGAGTTAGAAGTGATGAGGAAGAATATGTTGCCATCAATGACAAAGGGGGAGATTGTTGGAAATATTGTCATTGATGTCAAAAGCACTTGGCATAAATTGTTGGAAAAGATATTGTCATTGATGTCACAGCAAAGAACACTCAAAAATACTACCAGGGATGAGATTCAGAATTGTTGACAAAGCAATATAATCATAGATGTTAATGTTCAGTTTATATAATCAGATCAACTAATGTTCAGATTTTTAATTGAACTTCACATTTATTAATCAGATTGGTTAATAAGAATCGAACTACAATCAGATTCTGGGAAAGATAAGACAACAATGATGATTTAGTTTATAAAGCATTAAGATGTTGAAGATGTTAATGATAATGAAAAGCATTGATAATACACAAAAATAAGAGTCAAAGAACAAACAAAAGAGAACTGTATATTATATACAAGTCTTATATGTAGAATACATATGAAAAAAATAAAAAGACAAAACCACAAAAGACAAATTAGGGATAAGACGAAATTGTCTTTGTCTTACTTAAGGAAGATTTAAAAAGTAGCGATTCATATTTTGAGAAAAAAAAGAAAAGTCACAAAAGGACAAAAATCATCAAAGATAACCAACTGACGTGTTCTTTTGAGGAAAAAATGAAAAGTCACAAAAGGACAAAAATCAAAAAAGATAACCAACTGACGTGTTCTTTTGAAAGGTGTATCTAAAAAAGAAATAAACTAATTCGATTTAGTCTTATGAAAAGGAAGAACACATTCAAAGAGGTGTGTATCATCCAAAACAAAAGGCACGATTTACTTATGTAAATTTCAAATTGATGAAAGGAATATATGAGATGGAGAGAAGTTAAGAGTATGGTTAAGTTATTAACAAAAGGTTGTGATCTATTTGAGAAGTGGTGCGACTCCTTGCAAAGACATCTCTTTTGGTAAGAGATACAAACATTCGTTGAAGACATAGCTCTTGGAATAATATAAGTTATGAAAGATGGTGAGAGTAGAAAGTTGTGTGGATAAATGTTATATCTTTAGAAACACAATCAAGTGTGTGCAGTGTGTGTGAAATAAAGATCATATCAAAGAAAAATCACGTGCTGTATGTGAAAGGTTTTAATTGAACATTTTCTGTGTTGGAGTAGGAGGACAATGAAAATGAGTCATGGACTTTAATGAATATCATTTGTGATAGAAAAGTGTTGGAGTTTGTGAAGAAATAAAGAATATATCATATAAGGAGCAGACTGTAAAGAAAAAGGATAAAAGCTATCAATGAATAATTTCTGAGTACAGTGTGTTTGGGAGTTGAAGTGTAGTGTGTATGGAATAACTGTTATATCAAAAGAAACACAAAGTACTGTATGAGAGAAATGTATGATATCTAAAGAATGGAAAGTGTTGAGCATCGAGTGGAATAAATACTAGATCTTTAAAATACAATCAGAGGTGCGCTGAAAGTGTGTGTGTAGCAAAGACCATCAAGTATATTCAATAAGGAGAGGAGTTTGATGAAAAGGATATAAGGTACATTATAGCAGAGATATATTATAAGTTTAAGATCATACGTTTGGCAGATCTATGATTAAACTACAACAGATTTCTGAAGAAGTATACTATAGTTTGAAGAAGGAAAGTTATAGCAAAGAGTGAATCATTTGAAGATCAAATACAAAGGATTCAATAGAAATTTATAAATTGTTTTGAATCATATCTTTGGTAGTCTAGAGACAGTGTTAGATCAGTTGTGTGAAGAATACATGCAGATTTTATGAAACAGACTTAAGTGGAATAAAAGCAGATTTTGTATATAGCAATAAATATTGAAGACAAAACATATACATCAGATTTGTAAGAAGGTTGTTTGAGTAGAATTGTCCATCATCTGTTGATGAAGCAACATCAAAGGTGGAGTATTATTCTTGATAATTCTATCTTTGCTAAGTAGGTGCTTGGAAAGTGGGGTTGGAGCCTCCAATAGGTTGGTGCCTATGAACATTAGGGGTTGGTGCTCCCTGTAGGTTGGTGCCTACTAAATCAGCATTAGGGGTTGATGCTCCTTGTAGGTTGGTGCCTAATAAAACAGAATTAAGGGTTGGTGCTCTTTGTAGGTTGGTGCCTACTAAACTACATATTTGGTGATTCAAGTAGGTTGGTGCCTACATTCATTGTAAAAACTTACATAATTTATAAAGTACAATTGTTGGTGTCAACTTGTTCGTATTGTGATATTTTTGCATAGTTGAGTTGTGTTAGAGTGTGAAGTTGATAAAAGTTAAAAGTTTGTTGATATACTGATTCACCCCCCTCACTCCCTTCACCGCCCCGCCCTCTCAGTATATCTTTGTGCTCTTCAAGTAGAACAATAGATCACTCTTCTACTATGGAAAAATAGAAAATTCAGTTCCAAGGTTCCCTTTTTAGTCAGATTTTGACCATGTTGGATAGCTTAGTGGCCTTTGTGATTTGTTTACAAGGGGGATTTTCTTGTAAATCAAGTCTAGACATAGACAATCCTTTAATTTATTAAGATCTATGTAAAAAAAAAAAAAATGAATACTGCAAAGCACAAATATGGATTTATTTTAACTTATTTGTAAAAGAAAGATCAAAATATTTCAAGGTTGAGAAAATGAATCTAAAATTTAAACTTTTAGACAATGATAAAATTTATTTTGCTTCTCAGATTTGAATGGTTGGATGAGATCAATAAGATCAATATTTCATACAACCATTCACCATACTAATGCAATCATCTAAGAAAATCACAATAGAATATATTTCAAATTGCATGCAATCAAACCACCATATTTCGTGCGTAGATTTAATTTTACGAAATGTTAATAAAAATCACAGATCTTGCCATGCTATTAAATTTTAGAAAAACTAAATGCAAGATATCATTACCATGATCAAAACATTGAGAAGAACAACAAGCATAATCCTTTAATTGATATAAAAATTTACAAAATCAGAAACTCTATAGAAAATCCACACTGAATTTGCATGAGTTTGTTGTAATTTTTCAACGTCTAACCCCTAAAATTGAGCCAAAAGGAGCTATATATAACACCTTGGACACCCTAAAATCTAGAAATTTGAAAGTAGTTGAACTAAAACTATAAAATTAGTGACCATATCTAAAATCAGATGACTAGTAGTTACAATCAAAGTGGACAATTTCAACACCACTTTTAATTGTTATCAAATTTTAAGTTGGTTTATTACATTCATTGAAATGATCTATTGAGCTTTCAATCTTATTCAACTTGGCCTTACACTTCATGAGTGTTTTTATTCTGAGCTTCCGGGTAACCACTCTTCCAGCAATTCCTACCTTTCTTTGGTAAAAAATTCTCAAATTGGCCACTCAATTGAAGGTGTGGTTCTCATTCACTACAAAAATAGGAGTACTCATCTGAATCAGAAGGTCTTCATCAATTCAGATTCACTCTGCATTGCTAAGCTTGCCTCATCATTGATATTGTGATAAGCTCTTGATGCTTCCTTGATTACCTTGCTCCAAGAGCTTGTAGTCCTTCTCTCCATTATGTTGCAGACTTGTATTTTTTGTAAAATTTGACAATTGGCATCACATTTTGTTTTATATCGACATCAAATCCATTAGATAATCCTTTAGAACCACATCAATTGGCCTAGAGGAAGTTGGAAGTGAAACTTCCGGAAAACTGGTTGGCATTGGAAACTCCAGAAAACTGCACAAGAATCACAAAAAGTACATAAGAGTACTCATTTTAAGTTGTAAAAATCTACAAAATGGGGTGCATTCAATGCAATAAAATAGTAAGTGAGCAACAAATTCTGTGAAGAGATAATGCATTTTGTCTGCCTTCAAAAGAATAACGACCTTTTACTTCTTTAAATCGTTCAAGTGAATCAAGTTCGGTTGGGATGGAGTTTCTTGCAAAACACTTTAAATTTTCTATTTATACCAATGTGCATATTTTTTTCAAAAGAAATGGTTACTTGCCTTCAAATTTGCGTTAGGTTCAGTTAGGGATGGTTTTCTCACAAATGTGAAACTTTCACTTGTTACTGCCATGCACGGAAGTACAAGTGAACCAAAAACTTACATTCGAAAGGGTCTAGTTCATATGGAAGTGGAAATTTTGAAAGATTTGGGTGATGGGAAAATTGAAGTGAACTCGAAAAATTTGGGTCTTTTGACTAATGGGTAAGTTTAGTAAGAGCCTGGACTTCCACAAGCCTTAAACTAGATTAAGAAGTGTGCTTCTATGGGGAAATTCAAGTGAACTAAACAAATTAATGCTTGAAAAAGGTTTAGTTTACTAGCAAGAAGAAATATTGTAGTTGTGAAAAAATCTAATTGAACTGACTATTTGAGAAAAAGAAAGTGAACTAAAAAATTAACATTTGAAATGTAGGTTCACTTGGAGACAAAAGTTAAATTTTCTCTATAAACAAATTTGGTGTAGGATATCGACTTACTATTGATCTTTTGGGTTTTTGCACTTGCTACTAACCTTGCAAGTTTTTCACTTGTTGTTGACCTTTTGGCGAAAAGCAAGTGAACTAGAAAATTACATAACAAAAGGTTTAGTTCACTAGCAAATGGAACTTTCAAAGTATTGTTTTGTGGGGAAACTCAAGTGATCCTGCAATGCGGAATTTGGTTATGTTACTTAATTTGAGCCAGTTGAAAGAGTAAAGCCTACAAACAAATAACTTGCTCATTTTATCCTTAATTTTGGAATTTTGTAATAATTATTATTTTAATAGTTAATTTTGATTATATTATTAATGTATGATTTTATTTTGTTGTTAATTTGTATTGTATACTAGTTTCATTGAGTAACGATAAGGAAAATATTGTATCAAATCATTGAAAGACAAGAAAATTAAAAGTCACTTTATGTGTGTTGCTGTAAAGGGTTTTGGGTATGGTTGTCCAACTTCATTAGAGGAAAAAGTAAGTCAACACCGATATATTAACAACTCCCCTCAGTTGGTCAATGGCCACTTCACCGATGATTCCTTCCTTACCTTGTTGGAAGATAAAATAATGTCAAAGATGCTCTTAATTGTCTTGAGACCTTTTGTTTGGCCTCGAGTTCTGCCATTCAATGGCACAAAACTTTATGTTACAAATAGTTTGTTCTTCCCATTCCCCAATGGATTTAACATTATGGCTAGAAGTGGATCACTCCTAGAAAAATATTTCAACTTATGGGCATTCCTTTCACCTTTCAAGCTTCTTCCACTGATTTATGGCAAGTAGTGCTTTCTTGGATGAGCAAAAACTGGCTTTATGGATTACCAAGCTACTCTCTCTAGCTAGAAAATTCCATATTTCCTCAAAGGTGTTTGCAGCGACTCATGTTTATTATTCGTCATGTTGGGCCTCTTCTAAGGCCTCATATGCTAAGTTAGAGAAGCTGCTTCATGATTTTCTTTGGTCCTCTTCTGAAACTAACCAAGGGTTTCACCAAGTTGCCTAGGAGTTTTGCTGCCTGCCCAAAGACTCTTGTGGGCTTGGCCTTCTTTCGACCCAGTGACAAGGGATTACTCTTTGTTTCAAATGGATTATGAGAGCTCTTATTGGTGATGAGGCTTGGAAAATCCTCCTCAGGCATTGCATTCAATCCAACTTTCTAGTGCACAAACCTTCATGGAAGGGAATTGGCTTTCAAATCCTTCTAGTTATGAGGAAGCCAATGCAAATTGTGGGAACTTTCATGGCCAAGAGCATTTGGCAAGCCTTGGAGGTTGTCAAGCCCTGGCTCCACTAGTCTAGGTCTGGATTTTGTGATTGGCTCTCACTCAATCAACATAATGTTTGGTCCAGTCTCCTCTTTTGCAAGTTTTGGTCGGTCATTGGCCAAGATTCCTTGGCTTAAGGCTCTTAGGTTTCATAGGAAGGGTATCCATACCCTTCAAGATTTATTTCATAGACACATAATGTACATTCTACCTTGGGAAGCTTTCCATGCTCATTTTGGTTTTCAAAACCATGACCGTGAGACCTACAATGACCTGGTGAATGTTATTCTGGTTGACATGCTTCATAAGGTGGGTATTCATGCCACCAATCTCTAGTGGAAGGACTGGAAGTGGTACCCAAACACCCCTTTTAGAAACTAAAAGCCTAGGCTTGGTTATCAATGGTTTTCGCTCCATTTTCCTATGATTGATAGTTTGAACAAAAGATGGCACCTCCATTCTTCAGTGACTATTTTGCTTAAAATATTTTCTTCCATTTGGTTTGCAAGTGTTGAGCCAAATATCACACACTTTTCTTGGTGTATTGTTTTCCAAGGTTTACCTGTGGGGTCTCAGTTTGTTCACTTGGGGGTTCAAGACCATTGTTTCCCTTTTTGTGGTCAAGCTAAGTCATTTAAGCACCTTTTCTGGTTTTGTACCAGAGCTCAACAACTATGGAATTGGATTCATGACTTCTTTCGTCCATTCAGGCCAGATCCCTTTTCCTAGCATATGGTTTTGTTGGGTGACTCTACTAGGCTCCCACTAAATATACCCAGATTTGGCACACTTTCATGGTTGAAATCCTCTTTAGCATTTGGAAAGATAGAAATGCTTGCTTATTTTCTCACAACTAGATTGATAAATTTGTTTTATTACATTCTAAAGCGATTATTTTCTCTAATGTTCTTTTGTAGATTCAAGTGCAAGCCAACAAGATTGTGCTTGAAGTTTCTCACCTGTAGGAGCTCTTGGACCACTAGGTCAATGCCCCTTGTACTATGGCACATAATTTAGAAAAGAAAAAAGAAAAAAATCTTAATTTTTGTAGTGATTGAACCAATAGAAAAAAAGAAGAAGGATATTTGAACAATTTTAAAAATAGACAATTAAATATTAGACTATATAGAATTGTTGGTCAAGTTTTTAATTACGCTGAAGACGTCTCCTATTTGAAGTTTGAGGAGCAACTTTTTTCCAGTGAATATTTTTGCATAGGGTATGCAAGAAGGTTAAACAAATAAGTGTTCATTATTTTTTTCCTTTTTTCAATTGTCTTACCTACCATTTTTTATGGCTTTCCCCGCGGCTATTGTTTTTCCACTCTTCCAAACTTTTCCTCACTTATTGACCTTTCACTTCTCCAATTTGGCAAGCTGCAACGTGAAAATAAAGTTTCCATGAGGGTTGTAGAGTATGTTTATTAAAATGAAAATTATAGTCAAGATCCTAATAATGAGCACATTTAGGTTTTAACATTAGGGCATCCTTTACTTACGTAGTTAAATATATATTAGCATAATAAAAATATATATAAATAATATAGTTATACTACTTATTATTATACTATATTCTTTAACAAAACTATTAACTACATATATAAAATTATTATAATTAATAATTAATAATAATTATATTTTTATATAATATAAAATATAATTAATATAATATAATTATATTTATTATTATATATAATAGTATATATAAGTTGTATTACTATTTTTTGGTATAGGTTGTATTATTATTATTATTATATATTATATATTCTCTAATAAAAATTATTAAATATAAATATGAAATTATTATAATTAATAATTAATATATTTTTATATAGATCAAATTAATAATAATTATATTTTTATATACTATAAAATATAATTATATTTATTATTATATATAATAGTATATATAAGTTGTATTATTATTTTTTGGTATAGGTTGTATTATTATTATTATTATTATATATTATATTCTCTAATAAAATTATTAAATATAAATATGAAATTATAATAATTAATAATTAATAAATTTTTATACAGATCAAATTAAATTAATATATAAAAAATTGATATTTTAA
The DNA here is from genome assembly GCA_007258455.2 of Sequoia sempervirens. NCBI lineage: Eukaryota > Viridiplantae > Streptophyta > Pinopsida > Cupressales > Cupressaceae > Sequoia > Sequoia sempervirens. The sequence continues at coordinate 236,947 of VDFB02331873.1, forward strand.
TTGATCTTTTAGGAAAAAGAGAGGTAGAGGGGGAGACAATTTTATATAGAGAGAGGTATATATGTAAAAAATATATTACATATACTAATAACTATAATATTAATATTATACATTATAAAATAACATCTCTTTAATAATTATAGTTATTTTATTATATATTAATTAAATATAAAGTCTAAATATAATAATACTGGTACAAGATGATGGTTATTTATTGCATATGTTATTATATTATTTATTATATTTATATGTAAATTATATAATACATAAATAATTTAGAATAATATACGATATATATTTTATTTACATGGTTCATTGTTACCCTACTCATAGCTTTCAAGCCTCTTGATCTTGCATCTATTGAGTTAGTGAAGGCATCTAATCCAAAGGCATAAACAATTGAAGATAAATTTATAGAAAAGTTTGTAGCTAAACACAATAAATTACTTAGATATGAGATTAGTGTGGTGAATATAATAGTTAATACATAAAATTGCAAAAAAACATATAATAATATTATTATATAATAAAAATATAAAATAAAATAAATTATATAATAGTAGTAATAATA
>VDFB02331873.1:237537-260286 GCA_007258455.2 Sequoia sempervirens
AAGTCATTTAAGCACCTTTTCTGGTTTTGTACCAGAGCTCAACAACTATGGAATTGGATTCATGACTTCTTTTAGCCATTTAGGCTAGAGCCCTTTTCCTAGCATATGGTTTTGTTGGGTGACTCTCCCAGGATCCCCACTAAATATACCCAGATTTGGCACACTTTCATGGTTGAAATCCTCTTTAGCATTTGGAAAGATCAAAATTCTTGCTTATTTTCTCACAGCCAGATTGATAAATTTGTTTCATTATATTCTAAGGTGATTATTTACTCTAATGTTCTTTTGCAGATTCAAGTGCAAGCCAACAAGATTGTGCTTGAAGTTTCTCACCTGTAGGAGCTCTTGGACCACTAGGGAAATGCCCCTTGTATTGTGGCACATATACCTTCCTTTCCCACTTCTTCTCGAGGCTAACAACAAAGTGGCTCTACCAAGGATTCACACCTCCGCTTTCAAGCTCCTCCTCATCGTGGATCTTTCCCTCATCAGTGGTTGCCTTCTCCTCCTTCGTGGGCTGACCTGGAGTAGCCTTCTAGAGGGGTGGCAAGGGGTGGCACTGGCACTTCTGGGTGGCCTTTTGGTGATGCTCCTAGTGGCAGTTTTGTTTGGCCTGATACTACTAAATGGCTCTTACAGTTGGACTAGGCTATCTCACCTCGTCGAGATGATAAATATAAAGAAAAAGATGACAACGATTGGGCTCCCCCTAACATCACTCCAGACCCTACCAATGTATGGGGGAAAAACATGGATGACAGGGACCCTTTTCCCTCTACTAGCACTGCAATGGCCACCTAATGGCCTTTTATTTTTCTATGCTTGTAATGTTTCTTGCTTTCTACACCTGGCCCATGTGACTTTGAATTTTCGGGCTCAACCCATGTGGCTCTTGGGGTGTGCCTTCTTACCACCCATCCTTTTTTTATGAATATGTATTTCTATCTTTTTAATTATAGATATAATTGTGAGTCAAGGATTGTCAAGGTGGGTCGATTACACTTGATCCATGATGAATCAAAGCACAATTTATCCACTAAACCTCAATCTACCAAACAAGATCATTCAAATTCAATGTTAAACTAAGCATTTATTGAAATTGAAAACTACAAACTATGAAAACAGTTAGATTCCTACTCTAACCCATTTGAAACTTATCTTGTTTTGGAATTGGTGTCGTGTTGATGTGGAACAACAACCCTTTCCCAATCCTGTGATTAGTGAGCCTATTTCAATTGATTCTATGAAAGCAAATCAATGAAACCATTGCAATAAACTAATGAAAACTTGATTTATGCTAATTTAAACATGATGCAAGCTAAATTAACATGATTTTATGCTATAATTGATCTAACTATGCAATTGTTAAGCTAATCTAAGCTAATTATAAGCTAAAAGATGGAAACCTTAATTTATAAACTAAGATGGATGCATGGAATCCATTAATGGATGTCTTAAGCTATTATGCAACTAAAATGAACTAAATTAAGCTAAAAGTGAGTAAATTGAGAGTATGGATGCAAGTGAATTCAACAACATGACTTTGCAATTGAAAGATGGATCCATTTGTCTCCAAATAGTGTTTTATTTATTGGAGAGAAAATGAGAAATGGAGGGTTGAGATCGAAAAGATCAATCAACAATCAAAGATGAAAGGAAGAAGAGGCATGGATCATGGATTCTCATCAACGAATGAGAATGCATGATGGGATTTAATCAAGGGCTCACATTTGCTTCAAACAAACACACTTTTGACCTACTCACATAGGTCAAAGGTGACTTGTTCAAAAGGTTAAAGGTTGAAACTTGCATTAGAAGCTAAGTGAAAATATCCCTTTTTCAAATGATGGAGGAATAAGAATATTCTTTAGAATATTCATTTGGGTAAGGATAAAAGGAATTTTGAAAATTAAAAGAAATTCTTAATTGTATAAAAAGGATAAGGAATATTCCCTTTTTAGAGGAAAATCAATTTAATTGCTAATTAAACAAGGTTTAATCATGCAATTAGGGGATTTGGAGGAATTAAAGTGATATTTATTAAATTAAAAGATTTAATGAATGGGGGAGAGATGAAATGATATTTAATTAAATAAATTAGGGTTATTTAATTAAATAAGATGACTTGGGAAATTAAATTAAGTATTTTGATTTATTTAATTTAATGAGAAGAAATGTTAGCGTGAAGGGGGAATGAATTAACCTGAATTGATGAATTAGGTTAATGGACGAAAATGATGCCATTAATTAAATTAACTAGGTTAATTTAATTAATTAAGCAAAAAGAGGATGGGTTTCAAGAGGAAATGATGTTAGTAAACCCAATTCGATTGTATAATATCATCTAGGACATTTTTCAGTGTCTATATTTTGCCCCTCTTTGAATTGAGGTACTCGTTGCTTCAGTTCAAAGACTGATGTTAATTTTGATGTTGATGATGATGCATAAACAAATATCGATGATCTCTTTGAGATGTTGATAGCCAAGCTAAAAGTTGATTGATCTGATTGATTGATTAATAATATTGTTGAGGATTCACAACAATGCAAGGATTGTGTTGAATAACACGAGGATTGATAGGGAATGATATATCCCAATGATGGTTTATTTGATAGATTGATCAAGATTTGCTAGCAAGGCTAGGAAAAAAATCGTTAGATGATTTGACATCGATATGATCGAAAGATGGTTGGCTTCCCCCTCAAGAGATCGATCGAAGAATAAAGTATTTTGATCGAGCTCACGATAGGTGAAAATCAGACGTATACTTGAAATGCTTGAGATTTTAGGTTGCTTTTGAATCAAAGAGCTTCAAATTTTTAGATTGTTGAGCTGAAGATGATATAGATGCCCCACTATGCCCCAACAAAAGAGGGATTGATGGTAAAGAGGATGAAAAATTGTTCCTGGAAAACTCAAATGTTGATGTAGATAGATTTCATGATATATAGAGAGTCATTGACTATGGGTAGCCTCATGTATATTTTTACATATCACATAGATTTGATGCTTGGATATAAATGATAGTAAAGATAGAAGAATAAGAAGAATAAGATGGATGAATTGACCATTGATTTTGAGATTGATTCATAAAGTCCAACAAGTCCATGATCCACCAAGACTTTATTAGAGATGGTGACGAGACATACAAAATGAGGATGAAATGTAGGATGATGAGTTGCTCATACTTTGGTATTGGGATTTTTCATCATTCCTTATTGTTTGATATAACACATAAACACGATGCATCAAGGTATTAATAACTAGGACAACGTTGTATCTAGTGTAATGGACTTTGACTTGGAAAATAGATAGGATAGTTCTTGTTCACACCTTGAAATATGAAAACCTTGTTGGAATGTGAGTTAGAAGCTTAGAATATACTGGACCAAAGCATATGCAATAGTCAACAACGTACTCCAGACAACCTTCTCACACACAACTAAGCAAGTATGCACCAAGATTATTTTACAAGAGTACTGACAAGCACAACAAAACGAAAGGTAATGATTGATGCCCTATTCCTTTCTCTTTAAATCATTTTGATAGACATCATCGAGAGGTCCTTGGAATGGTTCATTAAGATAAATCATAAGAAAATATCAAAGAAAAACAATCAGTGTTATCTATATCTCTTGCTTGTTTTAAGTTTAGCTAAAGTGATAATTGATACTGATGTCCATCGTAGGAAGGATACATCCTAGGACATGTTGATTAGAAGGTTTGATGTTGGGATGATGATGCTAAAATGAGATGTTGATATACACTTCACTGACACATTTACCTATGATCTAGACTTTATATTTTGACAATTAGGTTCTCACTTTACGACTTGTCATGCTTGTTTCTATTTGTTTTGCCAAAGGTTGAAGGTGATGATTAATTTATTCTGGGTGAAAGTTTATTGTAGATGAAAGTGAGATGGGATATATGGTTTTGGATTTTCTGGAATATTTTAATGTTTTTGGTATTTTCTAAAGGTTTTGATGTTGTTTTTGATCTTTTTGAAAGTTTATGTGAATGTTTAGGATTTTCAAATTATATGAGGCTATTTAGGGTTTTTTTTTTAAAATGTTTTCTATTGTTTTCAAATTTTTAATTATGAAATGTTTTTGTATTTTCTCATTTTTTGAATGTTTTGGGTATTTTCTAGTATTTGGATGTTTTTGGATTTTCTGATACTTGGATGTTTTTGTGTTTTTTGAGAGTTATCTGGATGTTTTTGGATTTTCGAGAATTTCAACCAAGAACCTAACCTAAAAGACCTATCCTAGGGGTCTCGGGGGTTGATCAAAGATAAGCCTTGCCTACGTTATACACGCAAAGACCACGTTGTTCGACTGACTCAACCTATTAACAAGATGAAGATATAAACAGTGATGGAAAATTTAGTTTATTATGACAAACTCCTAAAGGACGGACCTAGGGTGTCTCGAGGGCACATCAATGATGGACTTTCCTATGTTCAAGCTCAGAGACAACGTAATTTGACAACAAGACTTTGTTTTTGGATTTTCGATGTTCGACCTTTTTAGGGTTTTTGATGTTTTCTGGATGTTTTGGATTTTTCCTTTCCAATTTTCTGAATGTTTTTGTATTTTAGCTATACAATATTTTGCAAATGTTTTTGGATTTTTTTATGATTGTTTTACAGATGTTTTTTGTGTTTTTGAGATAAGATTTTACAAATTTTTTTGGGAATTTTGAGATAACATTTTCAATGACCTCAAGATATACGAGAACCCAATTATGATCCATAACCAATTTCCCTTAGTGTGATAGGTTAGACTACTTCGATATAGGCAGGATAAACTGACCTTTGGAATATGCCAAGTAGTGCTAAAGAATTATGATACTTCACAGTGTCAAGTAATGATAAGGATGCAAACGAGTGATGGATGAAGTGGTGCAAAGAATGATAGGACAAAAGAGCCAAAGAATAGATGGAGGTGCTTTATTTATGCAAGACACCTATTTTCTAGGTTTTCACCAAGGTACTTGCCCAAAGTGCCACCAAAGTGGTTTTCACTAGAGTACAATTTTTTTCTTTACTTTTTTAATCAGGTTTTTCTCATTTTTTTTGGATTTTTGATCAATTTTTTGATTTTTTGTATTTTATGAATTATACCTTTCAAGATTAAGCATAAATTTTTTTGAGATGCAAGCTATTAGTTGGCTCCTACAAGGGTTCACCTTTAAGCATTAACAATTGGTATGCCCCTGATCCATAGCTTGTTGTGATGATGAAAGGGCATAACCAATTAGGCTCAAACTTCCCTTTGTTGTCTTGATTTGGAAGGTTCTTATGATTTTTCTTTAAGACTAGATCCTCTACTTGGAACAACCAACATTTGATTCTCTTTTTATAGCTATGTTTCAATCAGTTTTGATATACTTGCAAGTGATTGAGGGCATCAAGACAATGCTCATCCAAGAATTCTAGCTCATTCGGCCAAGACACTCTGTATTCTTCCTCAGTGATCAGGTTCTATAGTGACACTCATAATGGTGGGAGCTCAACCTCAATAGGAAGGATAGTTTTGGATCCATAGACTAGGGAGAAAGAGGTTGCACCTGTTGGTGTGTGGATACTAGTTTGATAAGCCCAAAGAGAGGGATTTAGTTGTAGATGCCAATCACGACCAACTTGATTAACCATTTTCTTTAGGATTTTTAAGATGGTTTTGTTTATAGCCTCATCTTGACCTTTGCCTTGGGGGTAATAGTGGGTTGAGAACCCATGTTGGATGTTGAATCTTTGACAAAGCTCCTTCACATCCTAATTCTTAAAAGGGGTTCCATTATTTGAGATGAGAGTTTGAGGAACACCATAACGACATATGAGGTAGTTCATGATATACTTAGCAATTTGTTTCCTCATTATGTTGGTCATAGGAATGGCTTCAACCCACTTAGTAAAGTACTTAGTAGTGGTTATGATAAATTTGTGGGCGTTGGATGAGGTTGGAGTGATTTTTCCCATGAGGTCAACTCCCCATTGCAAGAAAGGCTAGGGTGTGATCATGGGTTGCAACTCTTGAACCAAAACATGAATCGGATCTCCATGCTATTGACATTGGACAAATTTTTGTACGTACTAATGAGCTTCCTTTTCCATGGTTGGCCAATGGTACCTCGTCCTCAACAATTTCTTAGCTAATTTCATACTACTAGAATGGGACCCACATATGCCATTGTGTACCTCTGTTAAAGCAGTCAAGCTTCCTCTTGGTTATGACATCGTAGTAACGTCCCTTTGATGCTTCAACAGTAAAGGGTATCACCTAGGATCACAAATTGAGATGCATTTTTAACGAAGGTGTTTTTACGGTTCGAGGTGATATCGGATGGGAGGGTTCCTATGTTCAAATATTTCTAAGAATGAATCAACACCATCCTATAATGGAGTTACCTCAACACACTATTTGTAGTTTTTTTGCAATTTTGACCTTGAGTCATTTGTAGGTGGTTCAGGTGTGCATTTCCTTGACTCTTTAGGAAGTGTATCAACATACTATGGTTGGCGAGCACTCCTTATGCATTCTTCAGGTTTACTATGATCACCTTCAAAGGTCAATTGACTTGCTATCATCATCACTTTCCTAACTCTTATCATTGCATCTTGACATGCAAAGCAATGAAATTTTGAACTATTCTCATTGTGAATTCTACACCATCATGGAAGTAAGAGGAAAAATTGATTAGCATAATCTCCCAAATTAGCTATGTTATTGGTCATTTATTATAAATTGATGAACTATTTTATCTACAGGAGTAGATTCATCATGGACCTTCACAGGGCCTTCATTTGGTGCATAAACAAAATCAACTTCATTAGGATCATTATATTTAGTAATCATATGTTTTAGTTTGGGCTTTGATTCAATTTTAATTTAATTATCAAGGTCTCTCCATTGCAACTGAATCTATGTGAAGTCAGTAGAAAACCAACCTCTAAGGCACTTTGTCCATTCTTTTCTCAATAGCATACCACATACCTTAGCTATGTCAACCACCTGCACACCAATATATTCTTGAACACTAGGGTCTAAAAAAAATTAGATGTGTACATTCTTCAATTCACCAAAACTCTTCAATTCAATTTTATCCAACTATAGAATCACCTTGCTAGAGGGTTTCAAAACCATCCCTATCATTTGAAAAATGGAATAGGTAATGACATAATATGATTCTCTAGAATCCATAAAATCCATAAGATAATTATGCAGATTCATAACAAATATCTTGACACTTAATAGGAAGGCTGGAACACCAGTCTTCACTTTGAAGAGTGTAGCTAAAGCGTCTAATGTGTTGCTTTTTTTTCCTTTGTCTTTTCGCATGATAGTTGTCTTTTCACTCTTTTTCCCATTCAATGATCTCATCAAAGCCTCATTTTAGCCGAGACATATTTGCAATATATCATACATGGAAATGTTGGTTTTGGTTATCTAAGTCGTAGCATTCTCATTAAAGAAAGGATTTTTTTATTTGATAGCTCCTACTAGAGGGCCTTTTGGTGATGGAGGATTGTTATCGACAGTATGGGTATTAGGAGGGGTAAGAGTAGACTTAGGAGTTATTTCATCAATGTTGGGCTCTTTCCTACTTCTGAGGTTGTAGTTATTTCTTAATTGTTGAAAGGCATTTTCTTTTACAACTTCGAGTTCGTTGTCCTTGTTAAAAGGGATAGTAAATTATTCATTCTCTTACTCTTGTTCAAAACTTTCTTCAGCTAAGAAAGCATAGTAATCTACCATCATAGTGTTCATGTGAGCTAAAACAAAAGTTTGATCAGCTTGTATTATTTTGGACATCCTCTTCATCTTTGGATAGTTGACTTCAAGATGATCCATGGTTTTGTGAAATCTAAATCCATTTTTCATGAAGTTCACATTCAAAAAATTATCCATATTTGTGTTATTCATACCATCCAAGGGGTTAGTAACACCATTATTTGAATTTGTGTTCCATTATCTATTAGGCTTTTGTTGGTTAAAGTTTCAATTTTGGAAGTTTTGGTTACTCTGGTTATGGGTCTAAAAGCTATTACTTTGATTATGATTATGATTGCACCTTGTGAAGGATTTAGTCTCAAATGGTTAAGTTCATTGGCGACATGAGATAATGTATTTTTTATGGCTTCCAACTCAAAAATTAGTTGAGTAGTAGGAATTGAGTTGGAGGAATGCATTTGGTTATGTTGTTCAAAGAAATGAACTCCTGTTGAATTTGAACCATTAGTAGCTTGTCTTTTATGTCCTCCTCTAGGGTATGGTATCATAGTAGAAGGAGGGATTTGATTCAAAGGATATAGAATAAGACTCATAAAAGGTCTATGATTAACTATGGCACTATTAAGAGTAGGGATTTTATTATTCATGCTAAGTAAATATAGAGAGGGTGGAGATCCCATTGCTTCTCTAGCTATCGAATCCATTTTTTGTGAGAAAGTTATTGCTTCACTGTAAAATTTCTCTAAGGTTGCTATGTTATTGGCTAGAAACCTTCTCATGAACAAACTAGTTAAAGGACCCAAGGATCTGAAATAAGTTTGAGCAGTTGTTGCCTACTCCATAGTATACAAATATGTCAATTTCATGTACATCGTGTGGAATCTAGTGTACATCAATTTCATGTACATCATGTGGTATATAAATTCTCAAAGGTTCATTGGCTTCTCTTTTACATAGGACAAAGTAATAATAAATGACAACAATATCTATGTAGAGCTTGAATTGGTTTAAAAGCTTGGTTTGTAGTTGATTCCATGTAGTGATAGATCCAAAAGCCAAGTTCAAGTATCAATTGTATGCAAATTATCCTAAAGACTAAGGGACTAACCTACATACTACATATTCATGTTCAATATGAGCTTAGTTGCATGTTTATTTAAAAAATTTATTGTGATGTTTAATTGTCTTGGACTCTCCATAGATAAATGATACAGAGCAGGGGTTAACAATCTCAAACAACCTTAAACAACCACTTACAAATGTCTTTGTTCATTAAAAAGTGGGGTTTCCTTCACAAACCCAAAAAATTGTTTCAGATATCCATTTGGCCATTATTTAACATATCTCAAAACTAGGGTAGGGTTCTTTGTACGGAATTCCTCAAAAATTGGCTGTCCTCTTGTTGTAACTAGGCCTAATTGGCAACTAGGCTTGGTAGCAGCAGGGTATTTGTGTTTGAGGGTCTAAACATCCATTCCAATGATTCAACCACATCCCACAGGGACTCAAACAACTAGTTCCAACAATTGGATCATTCACCAATTGCAAATAACAAATTTGTTTCACTCATTAGGGCTTCTAGGCCCGATAAATGAGGAAAATCAGACCTTTTGTCTAATAAAAGCACATGAAAACTCCACTATCCATACTTGAAAATTTGGAATATGAAACAATATAAAAAAATATGCCTCTCCACAAAAAAATTGCATTTTTCACCAAAGGAATAGTGGGAAATCACATGTTTCTTGCCTTGGGTTACCCTAGGTAGGGTTCCAAGCTGTTTTCACCAAAATGCTTATAACTTTTGTAAATCACCACAAAATTGAACCAAACCAAAAGAAAATGAAAGGTAAGAGTTCCCTCTACATCATACAATCATTCTTCCATTTTTATAGTGCAATAGGAATCTGTACAACATGGTGAAAGTTATAGGAAAGCAAGAAAACTTAGTTTTCACTATGAAATGCAACGAATTGTCATTCATAACTTTCACATAGCGCCAAATGAGGCCAATCGCTCCATCTAGATAACACCATTACAAAATTTTCCTCAAATTTTATGAAGATCTAATGGTGGAAAAAAAAGAAGTTATGCCATTTTTCCCAAAATAGATACCCGAGGTACAAATTCAAGTGAGTTTTAGTAAATTTGTAATAACTTTCAAAATACTCAATGAAAAGGCACCAAACCAAATGAAAATGGAATCTACTCCATCCCTATATAAAAAAAAACCTATATTAGGACTGTACCAATCCATACCATGCAATGGAGCAATAATTTTGAAGTCATATTACATAGAAAAATGCATAAAAAATGTGTCCAATTGGTATCTTATTCGTCCAAACTGCTCTCCAACCCCTTGGGTCATGTTTACAAGGTGTATTTATGCTATCACAACCACATTCCAACTATCCAATTGACCATAACTTATTTTGTTAAGACTAATGACACTTTTACAAGATTTGTTGCATTTTGACAACTTTACAACTTTTACAATTTTGACAAATTTTTGACAACTTTTGCATTATGACTCCAAAACTTCACAAATAGTCCCATATGACCCCTAATGGGCCAAAATGACCTTATTCACCTTCAACATTACAAAACAAGACAAAACTTAAACTATGACATTATTTTGTGATGAGGCTCCTAATACCCCTGCATCAATAAACCTATGGTATAAATTTTTTAGGTAGCTTGGTACCTCATGAAAATATCTAGGAATGTTGAGGGGAGAACTCTCATTTTCTCTAAAAAGGGCCATCCTAGGTGATGGGGAAGTGACAACAACTGAAACATCAAATCCAATAGAACTTATGGTCTAGGTTATTAAGCTAGAATTTTGTGGCTAAACAAGGATTCCCATAGAATTATTTAATTCTTCTTTTTTCTGACTGTGTTGACCTAATTCAACTAATTGGTGACCATGTTTTCTCTAAAATAGTGAACAAGTCACTCTCTTGTATGGTTTACTGGAAGATTGTTTATCATAGTCCAAATTGAAAAGGCCCTCCTTTTGGTGTTTTAGTTTTATTTAGCACAACCAACTATAAGTAGAACAATAGATCACTCTTCTACTATTGAAAAATAGAAAATTCAGTTCCAAGGTTCCCTTTTTAGTCAGATTTTGACCATGTTGGATAGCTAAGTGGCCTTTGTGATTTGTTTACAAGGGGGATTTTCTTGTAAATCAAGTCTAGACATAGATAATCCTTTAATTTATTAAGATCTATGTAAAAAACAAAAAAATGAATACTGCAAAGCACAAATATGGATTTATTTTAACTTATTTGTAAAAGAAAGATCAAAATATTTCAAGGTTGAGAAAACGAATCTAAACTTTAAACTTTCAGACAATGATAAAATTTATTTTGTTTCTCAGATTTGAATGGTTGGATGAGATCAATAAGATCAATATTTCATACAACCATTCACCATACTAATGCAATCATCTAAGAAAATCACAATAGAATATATTTCAAATTGCATGCAATCAAACCACCATATTTCGTGCGTAGATTTAATTTTACGAAATGTTAATAAAAATCACAGATCTTGCCATGCTATTAAATTTTAGAAAAACTAAATGCAAGATATCATTACCATGATCAAAACATTGAGAAGAACAACAAGCATAATCCTTTAATTGATATAAAAATTTACAAAATCAGAAACTCTATAGAAAATCCACACTGAATTTGCATGAGTTTGTTGTAATTTTTCAACGTCTAACCCCTAAAATTGAGCCAAAAGGAGCTATATATAACACCTTGGACACCCTAAAATCTAGAAATTTGAAAGTAGTTGAACTAAAACTATAAAATTAGTGACCATATCTAAAATCAGATGACTAGTAGTTACAATCAAAGTGGACAATTTCAACACCACTTTTAATTGTTATCAAATTTTAAGTTGGTTTATTACATTCATTGAAATGATCTATTGAGCTTTCAATCTTATTCAACTTGGCCTTACACTTCATGAGTGTTTTTATTCTGAGCTTGCGGCTAACCACTCTTCCAGCAATTCCTACCTTTCTTTGGTAAAAAATTCTCAAATTGGCCACTCAATTGAAGGTGTGGTTCTCATTCACTACAAAAATAGGAGGTACTCATCTCGAATCAGAAGGTCTTCTTCATCAATTCAGATTCAATCTGCATTGCTAAGCTTGCCTCATCATTGATATTGTGATAAGCTCTTGATGCTTCCTTGATTACCTTGCTCCAAGAGCTTGTAGTCCTTCTCTCCATTATGTTGCAGACTTGTATTTTTTGTAAAATTTGACAATTGGCATCACATTTTGTTTTATATCGACATCAAATCCATTAGATAATCCTTTAGAACCACATCAATTGGCCTAGAGGAAGTTGGAAGTGAAACTTCCGGAAAACTGGTTGGCATTGGAAACTCCAGAAAACTGCACAAGAATCACAAAAAGTACATAAGAGTACTCATTTTAAGTTGTAAAAATCTACAAAATGGGGTGCATTCAATGCAATAAAATAGTAAGTGAGCAACAAATTCTGTGAAGAGATAATGCATTTTGTCTGCCTTCAAAAGAATAACGACCTTTTACTTCTTTAAATCGTTCAAGTGAATCAAGTTCGGTTGGGATGGAGTTTCTTGCAAAACACTTTAAATTTTCTATTTATACCAATGTGCATATTTTTTTCAAAAGAAATGGTTACTTGCCTTCAAATTTGCGTTAGGTTCAGTTAGGGATGGTTTTCTCACAAATGTGAAACTTTCACTTGTTACTGCCATGCACGGAAGTACAAGTGAACCAAAAACTTACATTCGAAAGGGTCTAGTTCATATGGAAGTGGAAATTTTGAAAGATTTGGGTGATGGGAAAATTGAAGTGAACTCGAAAAATTTGGGTCTTTTGACTAATGGGTAAGTTTAGTAAGAGCCTGGACTTCCACAAGCCTTAAACTAGATTAAGAAGTGTGCTTCTATGGGGAAATTCAAGTGAACTAAACAAATTAATGCTTGAAAAAGGTTTAGTTTACTAGCAAGAAGAAATATTGTAGTTGTGAAAAAATCTAATTGAACTGACTATTTGAGAAAAAGAAAGTGAACTAAAAAATTAACATTTGAAATGTAGGTTCACTTGGAGACAAAAGTTAAATTTTCTCTATAAACAAATTTGGTGTAGGATATCGACTTACTATTGATCTTTTGGGTTTTTGCACTTGCTACTAACCTTGCAAGTTTTTCACTTGTTGTTGACCTTTTGGCGAAAAGCAAGTGAACTAGAAAATTACATAACAAAAGGTTTAGTTCACTAGCAAATGGAACTTTCAAAGTATTGTTTTGTGGGGAAACTCAAGTGATCCTGCAATGCGGAATTTGGTTATGTTACTTAATTTGAGCCAGTTGAAAGAGTAAAGCCTACAAACAAATAACTTGCTCATTTTAACAAATTTTGACAAACTTAAAAAAACTTGTGTTATTTTTTATGCTCTTTCCATCCATGATAGAATTTTGACCATTTGATAAACCAAATTTGGGACTCAGAGGACTTGGATGAACTTGTGAATAGTGCAGGGTAGGCAAGGCCGAAGAAAAAAAAGGGTCCTCATCTTTCCAAAAGAAAAAATGGGTGTGTTGTGTAAAGGCACAACTAACTTGGTTGTCCAACTTCATTAGAGGATAAAAGTAAGTCATTAGAAGATATATTAACAACTCCCCAAGTCCAAAAAAGATAACCAACTTCTTATACATCATCATAGATGTTTTCTTATACCTCTTATAATGTCATATGTTTTCTTGTAACACCTCTTACAATATTATGAATAGTCATAAGTTCCCTTCATGTCATGCCAAATTTCCAACGATGTCTTATAATGCTTTTGCCTTCATTATGCCCCTTGCACACATACTCCAAGTCACCTAGAGAATAATAATTAAGCATAAATACCCCCAACGTCATGTGGATGTCTAAATTGGCCCTCGCATGATCCTTCGAAATATACATATAAATCAACTATTAAATAAATAAAATAAAATACAAGCCATAGTCCTAACAAGGCCTTGAGACCTCACCACTATAGTTGACCTATGAGTTATACCTTTGGGGTTCTATTAGGTGGTTTTAGGTATGGATTGACTTGTTGTTCCATGGGATAAGATTGATGGATGTCAGAAGAAGATAGAGTGTTGTGATGACCTTAGAGATTGTATTATGATTACATGTGTTCATACACCCATATTTCTTCATATGATATTTGCTATGTAGCTGAAACAAATAATGCAAAAGGGATGTTAGGTTTTTGCCATCATGGTTAGTGATAGGTCAAAGGAGGAGGGACTTGATACTTCCTTTGATGACCATCTCATCCTTCTAAAGCATGTTGATGTTTTTTCTAGCAATTTTTCGGAGATGTTGAGTCAATAAAAGAATTTGACATCGACCTAATTTTAAAAGGTGAGCCAATTTCACAAGTTGTTGATAAGATGAACTCTCATTAATTTAGTGATCTCAAGAGTCAACTAGAGAACTATTAGAGAAGGACCATAATTATCAAATGAACTACTATTGAGACTAGAATTAAAAAAGAGGGTAATTTTTCAAGGAAATTTTGAAGATAGTGTAGCAACAACACTAGACAAGAGACACATTTGCGTTAGGTTTTTCCAATTGTGGGGTGTGCTTGGTTGTTCTAAACATTTAGTTAATAAAAGTAGCTAGGGGTGTAATGCAATTATAATAACTCCATGATTATATTTATTCTCATCCTTATCAATGATACAAATATATTATTATAATAACTCCATGTTTATATTTCTTCTTATCCTTTTTTAATGTGATATTTATGTAATTTTTGCCTTGCTTTATATTATTACATGTATATTTCTTAAAATCTCTACCTCAATATTTAATGTGGTTAGGTATATTTTATTGAATTGATATTTGTTATAGATAGATAAATTTTACTGTGATATTTAATACATACTGATAAACAAATATAAAAATGCATTGAGTGTACTCACATTTTTTTTATTGATAGAAGCAAAATAATTACAAATTAGGAATTACAACAAGTAAAACATCAATACATAATGCTGCTACAACAGAAACACTTAAAGAAATAGTCCAAAATACAAGAAAGAATAGTTGTAAGCTAAGTTGGCCTTACATGAAGACCAAAAGTCAGCATACTCGAATCAGATGAGGTCATTGAATAAACCAAGAACAAGCAAGAAATGTTGATCATCAACAAGAATAAAACCCTTTGTCATAGTGTACTCACATTTATTTAATAGGTTTTGAAAATCTTACCACTTATTAAATGATATATGGAAAGTCAACAATGTAATTTTATACATTTATTTAATAGGCTTTGAAAATCTTACCAATTATTAAATGATATATGGAGAGTCAACAATGTAATTTTATTATGATGTATGTAATAGTGTTCATGTCATTCAAGTCATTAATAAGTTTGAAATTTGATTCAATTAATTAATTCCATTGCATTGCACATAATTTAGAAAAAAAAAAAAGAAAAAAATCTTAATTTTTGTAGTGATTGAACCAATAGAAAAAAAGAAGAAGGATATTTGAACAATTTTAAAAATAGACAATTAAATATTAGACTATATAGAATTGTTGGTCAAGTTTTTAATTACGCTGAAGATGTCTCCTATTTGAAGTTTGAGGAGCAACATTTTTCCAATGAATATTTTTACATAGGGTATGCAAGAAGGTTAAACAAATAAGTGTTCATTATTTTTTTCCTTTTTTCAATTGTCTTACCTACCATTTTTTATGGCTTTCCCCGCGGCTAGTGTTTTCCGCTCTTCCAAACTTTTCCTCACTTATTGACCTTTCACTTCTCCAATTTGGCAAGCTACAACGTGAAAATAAAGTTTCCATGAGGGTTGTAGAGTATGTTTATTAAAATGAAAATTACAGTCAAGATCCTAATAATGAGCACATTTAGGTTTTAACATTAGGGCATCCTTTACTTACGTAGTTAAATATATATTAGCATAATAAAAATATATATAAATAATATAGTTATACTACTTATTATTATACTATATTCTTTAACAAAACTATTAACTACATATATAAAATTATTATAATTAATAATTAATAATAATTATATTTTTATATAATATAAAATATAATTAATATAATATAATTATATTTATTATTATATATAATAGTATATATAAGTTGTATTACTATTTTTTGGTATAGGTTGTATTATTATTATTATTATATATTATATATTCTCTAATAAAAATTATTAAATATAAATATGAAATTATTATAATTAATAATTAATATATTTTTATATAGATCAAATTAATAATAATTATATTTTTATATACTATAAAATATAATTATATTTATTATTATATATAATAGTATATATAAGTTGTATTATTATTTTTTGGTATAGGTTGTATTATTATTATTATTATTATATATTATATTCTCTAATAAAAATTATTAAATATAAATATGAAATTATAATAATTAATAATTAATAAATTTTTATACAGATCAAATTAAATTAATATATAAAAAATTGATATTTTAATTGATCTTTTAGGAAAAAGAGAGGTAGAGGGGGAGAAAATTTTATATAGAGAGAGGTATATATGTAAAAAATATATTACATATACTAATAACTATAATATTAATATTATATATTATAAAATAACATCTCTTTAATAATTATAGTTATTTTATTATATATATTAATTAAATATAAAGTCTAAATATAATAATACTGGTACAAGATGATGGTTATTTATTGCATATGTTATTATATTATTTATTATATTTATATATAAATTAAATAATACATAAATAATTTAGAATAATATACGATATATATTTTATTTACATGGTTCATTGTTACCCTACTCATAGCTTTCAAGCCTCTTGATCTTGCATCTCTTGAGTTAGTGAAGGCATCTAATCCAAAGGCATAAACAGTTGAAGATAAATTTATAGAAAAGTTTGTAGCTAGACACGATAAATTACTTAGTTATGAGATTAGTGTGGTGAATATAATAGTTAATACATAAAATTGCAAAAAAACATATGATAATATTATTATATAATAAAAATATAAAATAAAATTAATTATATAATAGTAGTAATAATAATAATAATAACAAAATTATTTTCTAAATGATCTATCAATTGACCTATGTAGTACACAAATGTATACAAAATATTAAACCAATTCTTTCCCTAATTGACCTTCCACAACTCTTCGGCCATACCCATTGCAGTGCCATGTGGTGCCATGTGGTGCTGTTGCTAGTTATAGATGTTTATTGATTGGACCATACTACTTGCATCTACTTGACAGAATTAATAATGATCCGTTCTTTAATGAAGCCCCCATACCAACTAATTTAAATGGCCAAATAGAAATACAATATCTAAGGTAATGTAAACAAATGATGTAATATTGATATTCTAAAGGAATGGCACCTTGCTAGGTACTTTACTATCAAGAATAAAGAAGAAGAAGAATAAAACGTGCCAAAGAACGGAAGAAAAACCTCCTCTCTGTCAAAGTTCAAAAGACTAAGCTGAAAGCTCCAGCTACCAAGGGTTTTTAAATGGATATCAACACAGGAAAGACAAAATATGGATGGTAAAGCTGGGCCTACCATGGTAGGTGAGGAGTGGGTAATCGGTGGGCGAAAGAGACGGCCACTTTCCCCATTTCTATGGCGGCCATTGTCTTAAATGGGCAGTTTTGCTCAATACTTCAGTAGAATTTTTGTCCTGCACGAAAGTAAACTACTGTCTGTACAACGCAGGGCGCTTAAAGGGCAGCAAGAATGAGGTAACTATACCCCCACAGCTATTAACTCTGTGCAAATTTAAATCGAAATCTGTTTGGATTCTTACATACCCATTAGCTTGTTCTGTTTCAGTCTTTCTGAGTCACTTATTTTGATCTGAATTGCAGCCTAGAGGGAAAGGTAGCCGTGATCACAGGCGGCGCCAGCGGGATCGGAGAGGCGGCTGTGAAGCTCTTTATAGGAAACGGCGCCAAAGTGGTAATAGCCGATGTTCAGAACGAAGCGGGCGAGCGGTTGGCAGCGTCACTGGCACCCAATGCCGCCTTTGTCCACTGCGACGTATCCAAAGAGCCCGACGTCTCCTCCGTGGTGGACTACGCCATGGAGAAGTTCGGGCGACTGGACATAATGTTCAGCAACGCGGGTGTCACGGGTAATCTCTTCCCTTCCCCTGCGGACACAACGCTGGAGGACCTGGAACGCGTGATGGCCGTTAATGTGCGTGGTTCCTACCTCTGCACAAAGCACGCCGCCCGGGTGATGATCCCCAACCGCCGCGGGTGCATTCTCTACACGTCCAGTCTCTCCTCAGTCGTGGCCATGCCCAACGGGCCATCGTACACTGCTTCTAAGCATGCGGTCGTGGGGATCATGAAATCCGCGGCCGCGGCTTTGGCACCCTATGGAATTCGGGCCAACTGTGTTTCACCCACGGGTCTGCCCACCCCCATGGTGGTCGACGCCCTCCGGGGCAACATCCCCGGGTTTGACAAGAAGGCCGCCGAGGACATGTATGAGGCTGTTTTTGAGTTCAAAGGGACCAAGTTTGAGCCCGAGGACGTTGCCCGGCCTGCTCTGTTTCTCTGTAGTGAAGATGCTCGGTATATTAGTGGCCATAACTTAGTGATTGATGGAGCTTTTTCGGCTTCCAAGGGATTCTCTACTGCTAATTCTATGGATTTTCTTCCTCTCAAAAACTTCTTTGAAAATCTTGCTCACCGGGCTAATGGGGAGGTGAATGGTGGTACAGTCCAATCTGACTAAGTATGTGGAATTGTTGGGGTTTTTTTTTTTGTTTTTTCAAGTTTCCTCCGAGGTTTTTGGAAACGATAGGTAAGGTATATAGAGGTAATGGTCAGACTTTTTCGGCTCCAGTTACAGTTCTAATGTCAATGAGGATCATGACTTGAAATCACCCTTAATTGAATTTGATGAGACCCTATGCCCTTTGATTATCATTTTGACTATGGGTTGCTTAAACAAAAGCTGGTGGTGAGTCCTATTCCCTTGGGTTGGGTTTGGAAAATTTATGATTGTTTAGTTGTTTAATTATCTTTTTTAATATTTTTTTTTACTTAGAAACTTCTTGAATTCAATCTCTCAAAAATAAGTATGAACAAGAAAATATAGATATTAAAATTAAGTACAATAACAAATAATTTAAAGAAATTGATGATTGTGTTTTTGAAAATTTTCAAAATCAAGGTTTTTAGAATAGTTTAGTTTGTGAAGGAAATTAGTCTATTATCGGATTGAATGATACAACCTAGAATGATGTTCCTTCCATTTTGAAAAAAGAGATGGCAAATCCCCTATTATCTTTAATGAAATCAAAGACCCACAATAGGTTTCAAGCCAAGTTTTAAGTTGTGTGATTTCTCAATGCCCCATCTATTTAAGGATGTATGTGTGAAGGGGATTAGAGATACCACTATTGTCTCTCTTCATGGTTTGCCATTTAATTATGGAACCTTTGGTAACTTAAAAGCTTTATAGATGCTAATGGTGCTGACACTAGGGAAAATCATGATAAGAATATAATTGCCCAAAAGATTAAACCTTTCCAATGTGCCAATAAGCTTGTATCTTGGAATTTAAAGATATTAAAAAGGAAATGATTAAAACCAAAAAAATTATGGTGTGAATACAGTTGATTGGTTGATAGAAAATCACCCTGAATTGAATTTGATGAGACCTTGCACCCTTTGAGTATTATTTTGACCATGGTTTACTTGAAAGAAGTTGGTAATGAGTCTTATTCCCTTGGGTTGGGCTTGGAAATGTATGATGGTGTAACAACCTCGGTGTTCTACTTAGTAAAATTTCAAAGTTTTCACCTTAAGTGAATAAACCATGATGTCATAAAATAGCAATATATTTTTTTTCTTTTCCATAATGTAAATTACATGCACATTTGAAATAAACATTATTCCAAACTTCCATTTCATTTCATTGTAATTTCACAAATCTATCCATAATATTGATTTCATATTGAATAAACTCAAGTTTATCATTCATGATTACAACCTTAAATATAAATGGGTACAAGATACATGCATAGCTCTTCTGAACTTGATTTAGCAATATATATACAAATTGGTCCTATTGTCGCAGCATTGCTGCATACATTCTAGATGTATCCATTTCCCGATACATACACTCTAGTTGTCCCCAATACTGGTGCAAACATCCTCAAACCTCAGCCACCAACTAATGAGGAGAAGTATCACTCAAACACTTTGCCACCAACCACAGACTCAAATGTGGTCCCCCACATATCTACCACATATGGTAAGATGGCCCTACCCTTCAACGAGAAGATTGGTATGGTAACCTCATAACAATAGCCTTCTTGAGCTTAGTGTTGTGTTCTACATAACTAGAACTTGTATCCACTACAATTCTAAACTAGCATGCATAAAAGGAACACAATGAATTTACAATGCAACTAGTGGAAAATTATACTACTTTGTCAAAAATATTCTCACCTAATACTTCGAGTGATAGTCATCCTATTCACATACACTACCATAGCTCAGTTTGGATTATGACCATTCATATACTATGCATAGGTAGTTTCCTTCCATAGGTAATCTTTAACCTCAAAAACAATCTATTCCCTTTTCAAACCACAAAGATACTTCCCTCAAGTATTCACATATATAAGCTATTCCCTTCACTAGCCAATCTAATCCCAGGAATAACTTTATATTTTAAAGTAACTACATAAGCTTCATCTTATCATAAAATAAACTCATAAATAAATGACATCGTTCAGGAATATATCACGACAATAAGTGATTCTCATTAAGAGTATAATCTCATTAATAAATGACCTCAATCGAAAAGCAATCATATCAATAAATGATTCTATTTGAGAGCATAATCTCCTTAGTAAAAAGGGTTATTCAAAGAGTAGAATCATGTCAACAATATGACTTCACATCAAGAGTATAAAACAACCAATCAGGTAACAACTCAAACTTAATAGGTAACCCTGCCTATGGCTCCAAACAAATAGTAATTTGCAAACTCAAGTGATCAACTTAATCACATAGGTGAGTCTCAACCTTGGTATATCCTAATCTCGAGATTAATCATCAATCAGTCTTATTGTGTAGGTTAATCTAAACCTATATGTTTGGAACAAAGATCAAATAAACAACCCAACCAAGTAGGTTATGCTCAACCTGTTGGTTCCAATGGATAATCAAGTAAATATTCCAACCCACTGGATAATTCTTAATCTAGGGTTTCAATCATTAATCAAATATACTTCTCGACCCAAATAGGTTACTCTCAACATAGGGTTTTATTCAATAGTAAGTAATGATCAAGTGATCATTCAAGCATAGATTAGCAATATGACATCTCATCCTATCATATCTTTCAGACTATCACTATTGATGTATTGATAAACCTTATCATTCCTAAGGTTTCTTAGCATTATAAGCTAACAGTGTCAAGTCACTTCATGACATTGACACATTTCACATTATACATGTATATACCATATATGTATAGAAACATCATTTGAATTCCCATATAGGATATAAAGGAGTATTAAAGAACTTCCTGAAGCTAGTTACACTTTCATCAATCCGAGTATATACTACTGTTGATAATATACATTCCTTAATAAGGAGTATGTACAAACACTCATAAGGAAATCATATCAACTAGATTCTTTTCCGTTTTGATAAGCAAATAGATCATCTCTCTATTCAAGAAATCTAATGCAATTCTCAAACAACACAATCAAGACATATAATCTTTCTCAAAACAAATAAACATAAAGAGAGTAGAATCTCATGCCTTTTTTACACTATAATCCAATTAACCCACTGGTTCATTTAGCCAAGTAAAAACTATTTCCTTCTCAATTCCTCTCACAAATTACTATTAGCAAAATATGAACTTCACAAATAAAAAGTAGTAGAATAGGGAGATTGCATGATAATACATATGCAATGTGTATCAATGCGTGTTCCAACATGAGGTGAGAGTGCCTCTATCTATACACAAAAACCAACATCTACAAACTAGAAACAAGGCCAATAAAATGACACTTCTTAGCTCAACTCAATCGACTTGACAAGATAACCAAAGGTGGAAAAATCCTATCTCAATACTCATCAAAATAGAACAGTAGGTTGAACCCTCTCTTTCCAATAGTATGCTGACCGATTCATATTTGTACATGTTCTATATTGGAAATTGACTTGCAGATTTAATAGACTTCTATTGAATCATTGAGTTCATAATATGGCACCAAAAATTCACAATATTCCCTATCATTTACATTGTTGTTTACACAATAGAATATTTAATTGGCTACGTTTTACTAAGTTGACTTGGTCTTTGATAATGCATTTAACACTTAACAAATGAATCGACTTGCCTTTAAATCCTTGCTTTATCTTCATAGACAACACGATGAATTAACTCACCGCCTTTACATAGTGCGCAACATATTAACTCATTATGCTTTGCATATTAGCTATATGCTTTGCTCAGTCAACACATTATATGCAATATATGCAGCTTAAGAAATGTGATATATTCACTTAACATTTAAACAACACATGGTTATATTAGCAATGTTTTCCAAAGCTTTCAAAACTCTCATGCATGGGTTTACAATAACATTGCGTAATAATACAAAGTGCTATATCTTCCTTCAATCGACCTTTAACATATATTCATTAATCGACATATATATATATATATATCCTTTGACGAATAAGTTCGTTTAAATAATACATTTGATATTCGAATGAATATGATCATGTTATCATTTTTATAAACAATATGCGTGTGTACATACAAGCACATATAAACATATACATACATACATACATACATACATACATATATATACATACATACATACATACATATGTATGTATATATATATATACATACATACATACATATATATATATA
>VDFB02331873.1:260386-305725 GCA_007258455.2 Sequoia sempervirens
AATTATGATGTACACTTTATTATTTTCTGATGCAAATATGTATGAAAAATGTATGTGATGATGTTTTTGTGAATGTCAAATATACTTAGTCATTTATTGGAAAGATATGGAACTTTGATACTTTGCCAACTTTTGGGAAAATCTATAAATGCAAAATGCAAATTCAAAAATGAATGTAATCTATACTAACCATGCAGAGTATCTGTACAATATTGCCATTCTGAGAGCTTAGTTGTGATTTTTGTGTCATCATAGAGCATTGAAATGTTGAAAGTTAATACAAGCATCAAAGGGTATGTTAGCACTTGTGATGACTTGAGTATTGCTTTCATGAATTTTGATATAGCAAGATAATACAAGCATCTAGGTATAATTGAACCGAGATGACCTAAGTATTGCTTGCATAAATAGACAAGAGTTAACCCATTTCCCATGCAAATTCTGAAATGTCATCAATGATACTTAGTAGACAATGTCTCGTGACCAATTTGCATAGTACTAATGATTTCCTCACAAACAATAGACAGAAAAATCATATTCCTTCCTTTCTTTTCTAGTTCATTACATCATTGAATTGCTCCAAAGATATGATAGAAAATCAACCATCAATTCAAATTTTTTCTAAAATATTCCAAACATTATTCAGATTAAGATCATCCAACTTGGTTATCAACATTGATGTTTGTGTTTTGATTTTCGTTGTTTTGACCATGTTGTTTGATTCCATTGACATTGAGTGATTGTGTTGGTGTTGTGGTTGATTTGATGCGTCAATGTATGTTACGTTTTGTCAAACCGTCATTTGTCCATTTGTGATGTTCTAAAAGCTCATTGCCCCTCTCTTGTTTAATTTGTGTTTTTGCCCCCAGTGTAAACACAACCTAAATATTATGGATATGTACAAATTTCATCAAGTCATGATGAAACACAAGGATTCCCGTTGCATGATATGAATATGATCGATATATATAGATGATAGATATGGATAGATGATGTCGTAAAGCTAATGCAAGACATAAGTTAATAGATAGAGGAGCCCATTTTGATCACAAGTAGCACCTGTTTGCCAAGTTTTCACCACTTGTTTTTATTGCACCTTTTTATTTCTTCAAGACTTTTTCTTATTTTTATGTATTTTTTCAGGTCTTTTTCTGATTTTTATGTATTTTTTTTAGGACTTTTTCTGATTTTTATGTATTTTTTTTAGGACTTTTTTTGATTTAGACATAGAACTTCTTCAAATGAATGCTATTGATCGGTTCTTCAAATAGGTCCCCTTCTGATGTAGATAAATAATATGCTCTAGAACCATATGCTGCAATGATGACAAATGGACCAAGCCAATTTGGTTCAAATTTTCCTTTCTTTTCTCTATCTTGTTGATTGCATGGATTTTCTTTCAAGACTAAGTCACCTACTTGAAATGTCTGTGGTTTAACTTTGTGATTATAGCTACGGGACATAACTTGTTGATAACCCTTCAAATGATCAGCTACATGTTGACATCTTTCATCTAACAATTCTAGCTCTTGTAGACGAGATACTTGGTAGTCTTCATCATTTATCAATCCCTTGAGTGAGACCCTAAGTGAAGGTATTTCTACCTCTAATGGTAATATTGCTTCTGCTCCATATACCAAGGCATATGGGGTAGCTCCTGTTGGTGTGTGAATGCTGGTTCTATGTGCCAACAAAGCTGGATTTAACTAGACATGCCAATCACAACCGACACCATTTACCATCTTCTTCAATATCTTCAAGATTGTTTTGTTTGAAGCTTCAACTTGACCATTTCCTTGTGGATAGTAAGGTGTAGAGAACTTGTGTTGGATGTGAAATCTTTCACAAAGTTCCTCAACATCCTGATTCTTGAAAGACATCCCATTATCAGTGATGATAGAATTAGGAATTCCATATCGGCATATGATGTAATTCAGGATAAATGCAGAGATTTGTTTACTAGTCACGATCATCAAGGAACAACTTTGATACATTTTGTAAAATAATTTGTGGTTGTGATGATGAATTTATGCCCATTTGATGATGGAGGATGAATTTTTCCAACACGATCTAGTCCCCACTGAGAAAAAGGCCATGTCAAAATGAAAGGCTGCAATTCCTGTGCAGGTGAATGAATAAGATTCCCATGAATCTGACATTTAGAGCACTTTTTGAAAAAAGTAAAAGATTATTTCTCCATGGTAGGCCAATAATATCCCATTCTAACAAGTTTCTTGGCTAAGGTTAAACTGCTTGAATGAGTTCCACAAATACCACTATGTACCTCATGTAAGGCTTTTTCAGATTCATCATGTTCAAGACATCGAAGGAGTGTACCATCAAGACCACATTGGTAAAGGATATCGGCGATCAAGGTATAGCGGGATGATTGGCGTATGAAATTCCTTTTTTGGTTTCGGGATAAGTCCAGAGGTAAGATGTTATCTTTCAAGTAGGTATAGATCTTGCCATATAAAGGTGAATCATAACCAGTTAAATGGCATATGACTTGAGTCTCAAGATTATCATAGGCAGGAGAAAACAATTGCTCCACCAAGAATTTGTACCGTTTTTGATTTTCTGATAATTGTAACAAGGAAGAAATTGTAGCCATTGCATCTGCAACTTTATTATCAATTCGTGGGATTTTTGAAAACTTGATTGCCACAAAATACTTTTAAAAATCATGCACCATGTTCTTATAAAGTAGTAGCTTATCATCTTTAGTCTGATAATCATCATTGATTTGATTAATGACAAGTTGTGAATCACCATAAACTTGTAACTCTGTAATCTGCCATTCCAATGCTATTTTCATACTTGTGATCAATGCTTCATATTTAGTTATGTTATTTGTGCAGGAAAACATTAACCGATATGATTTTGGAATGGTATGTCCTTCAGGTGTGACAAAAAGAATCCCTGCCCCCGAGCCATGTTGCGTGTAAGATCCATCAAAGTACAATTTCCATGAATTCGTAATTGTGCTGTGAAGACATCTACATCAGGAAATTCAATGTGCATTGGATTTTCTTCTTGTGAAGGTGCGTCAGCCAACTGATCTGCAATGACCTGTCCTTTTATAGCTCTTTGATCTACATAGTGATTGTCAAACTCACTTGAGATCATTACCCATTTTGCAAGTCTCCTTGTTAAGGTAGCTTTGCTTAAGAGATATTTTAGTGGATCAATTTTGGTTATCAGCTTAACTGTATAAGCCAACATATAGTGTCGCAACTTTTGGGAAACAAACACTACTGCTAGGCAAGCTTTTTCAATGAAAGAGTAGTTTAGTTCATGACTAGTTAAAGTTTTGCTGATATAGTATATGGCCCTTTCTTTGCCTGTAGAATCATCCTGTGCTAGTAACGCTCCCAAAGATACTTCTATTACTGAAATATAGAGTATGAGCGACTTTCCTAGAATTGGTGGAATTAGAACTAGTGGATTCATAAAATATTACTTGATATGATTAAATGTTTCTTCACACTTTTCCTCCCATTTGAATGGGACATTTTTATGCAATAGATGTGTAAATGGTAAGATTTTGTCTACCAGTTGAGCTATAAACCTCCTGATGGATTGTAATCATCCTTGCAGTGATCGGAGCTGACTGATATTTTGTGGTGGCGGCATGTCCATTATAGCTTGTACTTTTCCTGGATCAACCTCTATGCCTCTTTCTGAAACAATGTATTCTAAGAGTTTTCCAAATTTAATTCCGAAGACACATTTCTTTGGATTGAGTCGAACATTGAACTTCTCCATTCTGAAAAAGATCTTTGACAAGATTTCCAGATGTCCTTCTCTTGTGTTAGATTTGGCCAATAAGTCATCCACATAGTCTTCCATAAAGGTGTGCATCATGTCATGGAAAATGGTGGTCATTGCACTTTGATTAGTTGCTCCTGCATTTTTAAGCCCAAATGGCATGACATTCCAACAATAGGTACCCCAAGGGCACGTGAACGCTGTTTTATCTTGATCCTCTGGTGCAATCTTTATTTGGTTGTATCCTAAAAATCCATCCATTAATGAATACATTACATGGCCAACAGTTAAATCAACAATCATATCTATGTTTGGCAAAGGGAAGTCATCTTTGGGACATGCTTTGTTCAAATCTCTAAAATCTGTACAAACTCTAATCCTTCCATTTGGTTTTGAAATAGGTACAATATTGGAAATCCATTCTGCATAGTCAATAGACCGAATGAACCCAACATCTAAAAGCTTCTTTAACTCTTCTTTAGCCAATAATGCAACATGTGGATGCATTTTTTTGAGTTTTTTTTCACAAGTTTTACCCCTATGTTTATAAATAGATGATGCATTATCAGATTAGGATCTAACCCTGGCATATCAGCATATGACCAAGCAAAGTTGATTTGATTCTCCTTCAAGAACTCTGAGAATTTCAGTACTTCTTCCACTATTAATGATGCTGCAAGTTGCAAGATTTTTGGCTGCTCTGTTGTAGCTATATTGATTGATTATGTTGGCTCAATCAAAATAGAAGATCTTTCTTGATAGTGTTTAGGAAGAGTGTCAAGTTTCTCATCCTTTAGTTCCTCAAAAAGGTTTTCACCGTCGGATTCACTCTTTATTTTTCTCTTGTTATGATCTACCATTGTCATTTTTCAGTTTTCACCAATAGATCCATCTTTTATTTCATTTATTTTGTAGCTAAGAGACTTGACACCCTCCCTATCAAAATCTTGAATATAAAATTCTTTGATGGAACAATTGTTTTCTTGATTAGATCAACAAAGGAAATTTACAATATCCTCATCATCATAGAATGTAGGGACATGGATAGGTGCATCATTGTCCCAATCAATAAGTTATGGATAAACTAAAGGTATGGGATCATTAGATTGAGTAATGTCTTGAGTTGTCAAAGTCATGATATGGTTGTCATTTTCATGATGGACAAGGTCTATGATGGTATTTTCCTGTCGATTATCAATCTCATTAAAATCTGAATTGTTCTCACTTGAGTCATCATCATATCGTGGTACAAATTCAAGTGATTGTGTTCTTGAGCTTTCTCCTTGTATGAGAATGGGTGCATATTTATGTATGGTATCAACTTGTTTGTCTCTCCAAAATTCATCATTATGGATGGTGTCCCATTCATATTCATTAGAATTAGTGTTTGAACTATTCTGCAATTGGAAAACTGATTCATAAAATTTTTGTAGAGTGACATTTTCATGGGATTTATCTGAAATTGATTCTCCTTCATGAGTTTGTTGTGCTTGCTGTGAAGTTGAATCTTTTGTATCTTTACCACATCCAAGTCCTATTTTATCATTTGGATGTATTGAAATAAATTGGATTGGCTCAATGATACCTTCTTTTCTCTTTCCTATAGGTCCATTTCCTTCATAGCCCATTCTTTGCATGATAGTATACCCTTTGCCATATTGTTCAGTAGGTAACTTAATGTGCAAGAGAGATTCATCTTCATCTTTGTATAACCAGCTTAAAATGTCCCTATCTTCAGCTTCTTCTTCGGCAGTGTTAGCTTTAATGAATTGTCCATCAAACTTTGTGATTGGCACAGAAGCGTGGGATGTAGAGGTTGTTGCAATCTTTTGATTTGATAGGGTTGGTTGACCATTTGACCTTGGAGAAGGAGGTGAGCTAGAAAGGCACAGTGAATATTCGCCTACTCCTTTGTCTTTTAACTATAGCTTGGTGTCAAAATTCTTTGTCAAGTCTTAAAATTGGCCTTGTAGATTGGAAGAAGCAATAAGAGCCTCCCTATTGTGCGGCACAAAGACATCTTGAGTTGGTCAAAGATTTGAACAAGTTTGGGTGCTATTGTAGTCAGCTTGTATAGTTATTTCCTATCCATCATATGTAAACTTGAGGCATTGAAGGTACGTTGATGGTACCACCTGCATATCATGGATCCATGGACGACCCAAAAGTATGTTATAGGAAAGATCACGATCTAGAACCTAACAAAAGGTATTTTTCACAACAGGTCCCACTCTGATAGGCAACATTATTAGTCCTTTAGAAGCTCTTTCTTCATCATCATATGCTTTGATAGTTATTTTCCTTCGTGGATCAATGGAATTTTCTGATATTCCTAAGGCATGTATAAGCTTTAAGGTACAAATGTTTAAACCAACTCCTCCATCTATTAAGACACGTCTAATTCGGTGTTTATGGATCATGACTTCAAGATAAAGCGATGAGTTATGCAGATGTGTCATGGAGGCATCATCCCTTTCGGAGAATGAAAGACAAGTGGGGGAAGAAAAATGTCCCACCATGGTTTGAAATCTATTTACATCTAGATCAATATCGACAGTTGTGTTTACAAGAGCTTCTTCTAAAATATTCTTGTGTATGGGAGATATTTTTTAGAAGTTCAAGGATAGATATTTGAGCTGATGTTTTTCTCAGTTGATCAACTAGATTATAATGAGTTGGAGGAGGAATAGCTACCTTAGATGAACTTCCTTTTAAAACAACTTTTTCTTGTCCTCTCGTAGTCACATTAACCTGTTGATATTCTTGTTTTTCCTTGATTTTGATAACATTAACCCGTTGATCATCTGAATATATGTGGCGGATTATGTTGTCTTCAACATTATTTATACTTTTCGCTTTAGTATCTGATGTTTTCCCCCTTTTGATATTTTGGTAAAGGTTCTTTGAATTCTTGATGATCATCGTTGGTATGATGTCCTTCAATTGTTATAGTGTCATTGTCAATTAAATCTTGTACTAGATTTTGCAAGGCTTGACAATTATTTGTTCTATGACCTTTACATCGATGATAATTACAATAATACGAGTCATTCCATGATGGTGGTTTGACTCGTGGCTCATAATATCTTTGTGGTGGTAAGGTGATAACCTTATTATTAAGAAGCTCCTTGAGAACAGACTCAAGAGATTGACCCAAAGTGGTAAAATTCCATCGATTTGAAAAGAATGGAAGTTTGGATGGATTTGATGTTTGGGTATTGCCAAGATTATCACGATTATCCTTGTTGTTTTGATTGATTATGCTTTCTTGATTGGAATTTTGTCCTTGTTGATTGTTATTTCTTTGTTGATTGGTATTTCCTTGTTGGTTGTTTTGTGGAGCACTTGATAGGTTGAAAATAGATGGTTTTGTTCATAGATTATTTGCATCCACTATACCATCATTGACAACATTTTTATTTCTGTTCCAAAACCTTGTTTTTTCATTGTTGTTATGGTTGGATGAACTTGGATTATCAAGTTTTATCACTCCTCTTTTGACCAAGGCCCCTTCAATGGTGATTGCATTTTCAATCAATTTTTCAAAGTTAGGAGGACAATGAAGATTAAGCCTGTAGCTTAATTCTTGATTTAGACTATTGATGAAGATATCCATCTTTTCCTTTTCGAGAATAGGACGGGAATATTGTACAAACAATCTTATCCATCTTTGCAAAAATGTAGTGAAAGATTCCCCTACTTTTTGTTTCACTTTACAAAGATCAAGCATGGTTATTTGGTGTTGGATGTTGTAAGCGTATTGTGATATAAACTGATTTATTAGCTCCTCAAAGGTTTTGATGGGGGGGGGGGGTGATCTTTGAAATCCACTCCATAGATTGTCCACCCAAACTTCATGGAAACAATCTCATTAAATAGGTATCTTCATAAGTGAATTCTAGACTCATATTTCGGAAATCCCTCACATGTTCAATGGGGTCAGTGTTTCCATTGTACCTATCAAATTTAGGGATTTCACAATGTTTTGGAAAAGGGATCATTTGAATACTCCTATCAAATGGATAAGGACATATGTCTTCCAAACATACTTCTTTGTTGCACCCCCTTGCATCTCCTTTATTTGTCCTTGTAATTCTTTTATCTATTGAGTAAGGGCACTAAAGTCATTAGGAGGAATTTTAGGATTCTCTTTAATCCCTTCTATATCAAAATCAGTAGGTAACTTAGCTCCTTGATTAGCCAATGAAAGGAAATATTTTTCTCTGTTTTGTTCGAAAATCCTTTCTATAAGAGTATGGAATTGGGGATCTTGCTCTGCTTCTTGAAGCTTTTCTTCTATTATCTCTTCAATATGAAATGGATTCTCCTCCTTCTCACTATTATCACCCATTTTGCTTGTGGTACTTTCTCTTTTGTATTTTTCTATGTGCTTTTGAGATCTCGTGACAACAAGCATAAGCTTTGCCCCAAATTCTACTAACTTTTGATCAAAAGAATGAAATAGTGAAATTTTTGATGGATATGAGAGTCAAGATAAAATGAAGATTCTATGACTTAAGAGATTTCTAATCTTTAGCTCGTGTTTTCCCTAATTGAAAGGATGAAAATCCTGTTTGCGGGAATTTAAACAAAAGACCAAGAAAAATGATTTTGCACTTTATGAATTTTGATTGTAGCTTTGTAAAAAGATGGTTTGTGAGAAATGCCTAATGTGATTGAGTTCTCTATTGCAGAAATTGATTTGGACGAGTAGAATATTCAATTGCGGGTTGGGGAATATAAGAAGAACGAATACGCTGACTATGGTTGTGTCTTTGAGAAAGGGATCTTCTTTGAAAGAAATCTCGTGAATATAATGGTTCTACAACATAATCATCAGTGGAACCTCTAACATAGTCATGATATCGATGGATAAAGGTTCTATGTTTAAGTAAAACCTTTCAACTTTGGTACAAGAATCGTTTTTTCTTCAATAGTTTCTTGTAGCTAATTGGTTTCTTTGGATTTTTGATTCGTTTGAGAATGGACTTCTTAACAAAGGTTGTGGATTTCCAATCTCTTATCATGAGAGTAATCAATATAATTGTGAGTTTTGGATGATCTTTACTGAATTTTAATGATTTTGGAATACACAACACTCAAATGAAGATAGATGTTTTTAAGAGTTGTAATCTAAACAAATAGTGTATGTTCAAAAGAACCACATATGGTCCTATTTTCACTGGTTTATTAAAAAAAAATGCACTTCAGATAGACTCACTCTTAAGGTCAAAAGGTCATCGTTATACTCAATAGTCCATAGCTTAAAATTGCATCGACTCACACAGCCTTGTCACCCCCTAGAGGGCGCCCGTGTTTTTGTCTTTTCCAGGTGCATACTCAAGGTTAGATTTCTCGATCCCTTGAGCAAACAGTCCTTGGCAATTAAATGGTGAGTGTCTTGGGGGAAAATTCTTCCCTCCCCTTGCAGTACGAGTATTACAATGTTTGGTTACTAACTCGGCTGGATACTACACTAGGTTCTTAGAAAGGGTTTTCGTTCAGAGTGGCAAAATGATAAACTCCCTCAGGAGACCTCCCAACCTTTAGAACAAAGGTTTTGGGGATGGTTATCTTGTACACTTTCAGAAAAAGTGGGTTTCCCAAGATTTGCTTTAAATTTTATAGTGGGGTGGAAAAACCTGGCTTTGGTTTGAACCCACTCAGGTCATTCCCGTAGGGTGAGTACTTTTTCCCACTACAGAAGGCATTCTAAAAAGGTTTTAACAAAGCTTAAAATTACATGAAATAAAATAGATGAGTCTGACATTTTGATCACCCAATTAAGGGGAGAGCTTAGGCCTATCACCATTCAATCACAACAAGCAAGAGTTCAATTTTAAGTCCAAATAAACAATTTTCTATGCTAGGTGAAGATATTGCTTCACAAAGACATGGAATTCTTTTTAGTCCAAAATGGAAAATGAAGTGACTATCCTAGGATTGCTTGATTTTTTTAAATTAAGTGACTATCCTAGGATTGATTCATTTTTTAAAGCTCGTACTAGCCGTGGTCATGTCGAATCCAGTCAAATTTCTACTTAAATTATAGATTACAGTTGCAGACTTATAGATTCTATAGAAAAATGCGCTAAAACAGACATCAAAGTCGCTATAGAATGATGAAAGGGCGCTATGGAATGATGAACAGGTGCTATGAAATGATGAACGAGCGCTATGAAATGATGAAAGGGTGCTATGAAATTATTAAAGGGCGCTATGAAATGATGAATGGGCACTATGAAATGATGAATGGGCACTATGAAATGATGAATGGGTGCTGTGAAATGATGAACAGGCACTATGAAATGATGAATGGGCGTTGTGAAATGATGAACGAGCGCTGTGGAATGATGAAAGAGCACTGTAGAACCTGTAATGAGGACTAAAACAAAGTTAAAAAGTGCTAAACTGGGTGTGATATGCACTGAAACGTGTTTGATGTTCTAATTTTCTCTTCCAGCCGTAACCTATTAGAAAATTCTGTACAAAGATGTTAAAATTGGGGCATAGGCCCCACGGTGGGCACCAAAAATGTGTGTGGGAAATGTTAGTATCAAAATAAGATAATAAAAACACACCAATGCAACATTAAACTAAAGAAAGCTAAATAAAATGAAACCAGAGAAAACAAACAGAGCTTCTTCAAAATCATTCCATTGTCCTCTATCTCCAGTGATTGATTTGAAGCTGCTACTCTCAAATTGTATAAGCAAAGCTTCTCAGAATGGCAACCTGCAGAATGAGTATGCAAAGGGAGAGTACTTCTCTATCCTATATGCTGGTGAAGTGAATACAAATATGCACAGGGGCTGTGGATTATGAATGCTATTGAAACTATGATATGAGGTTGATAGACCATGATATGGATTGCTAATATGCTAGGCTATGCTATGCTAAAATATAGAATGCTATGAATGCTAAAAGGCTATGTAATTGCAAATTGGCTACCGTTTTTCCTGTACAAAAGCTTCTCTCTTTTCAAAAACCCGACAGTCCTTTTTATAGATTTTTATAGGCAAGAACCTGGCTGGCAAAGATCAATGGCTGTGAGATTGTCTGATAACTTTGAATGGTGGGAGATGGAGAGGTTGAGAGGAAGATGGAAGATGTTGGGAGGTTGGAGAGAAGAATGGAGATTTGTCTTCAACCCACAGGAACACGCTTGCTCAGAAACAAAGAAATTAATTTTTTGTTTTGAAGTTTGTTTCACAGTTGTTGGAGATAATCCAAATTAAATAAATAAATTCATTTAATTTTATGTGTTATGTGGGTTTAAAATATTTTTGAAATATTTGATGTGAATGGACATTAGAAGATTCAATTAAATATTTAGAATATTTAATTGTAAATGGACTTTAGAAGAATTAATTAAACATTTGGAAATATTTAATTGTGAATGGAATTTAGAGAAGAATATTTAATCTTTATTTGAATAAAATATTCAAGCCAAGATTATGTGATAATTAATATAAATAAATCGTAATGTTTATTTAATTAATTAAGAAGTGAACAAGAAAAGTGATTAAATAAACTTATTTATTTAATTGAAATGAAAGAATGAACAATATAAATAAATTATTTAAATTTATTTATATGTAGAATTAATTTAGAGATTTGATTAAATTACCAGACTATTGTGATGTGACCATTTTTAGATGTATACATATATTTATTTAATATTTTTGATAATAAAAAATATGTTTAAACATTAGCCCCAAAAAAAAAGAAAAATATATAAACTTTCATGAAAAAACCCTAGAAATTTTAATTATAATAATATCTATCTAAATGAATATACTAATAGTGTATAATTATTAGTTAAAATAGTTTCAATCTATATTAACATTATTTTTATTAATTTAATATAAAATTATATATCACATATTAATATTAATTAATATGAAGACAATTTTTCTCTTCCCATATAATATGTTGAATAGATTTCTCATATAGTATTAAATAATTTGTTGAAGATAACTCTGGTCATCTGAGCAATTAATGAATTATTTTTTAATCCCACCTCTTACCTTTTTTATCAGTAAATCATCTTGTTGACTATGCAAGGCCTACAAATTTATGACTCCTTCCTACACACTCTCTTTAAATAAAAGGCCTGCAACATATGCAATTTTAATATATTCTATTTTTTTAGACTTGAAAAATGAAATATATAGATTGATGATATAGAATAAAAGGATTATTATGTAATACATTTTGATCTTTTATTTTTTCAAATAACATCAATTTTTTTAAAGTTTATTATTATTTCAATTTTTAATTTTGTTTTCTAATATTTGATAAGAATTTTTTTAATATTATAAAATATTTTAAAATCCATCAAAATGATTTTAATTATTCATTTTTCAAAACAATATCATAAATAATAAAAATAAAAATATCTAAATCTTATATTTATATTTATTTTATTTTAATTGTACTCTCAATGTTTGTACTATGATAAAGCCTTTGTGCATGTCATGTGAATGCTCCTTGTTTTAAACTGTAGTACATATACAAGATTTAGAGC
This sequence comes from Sequoia sempervirens, assembly GCA_007258455.2. Lineage (NCBI taxonomy): Eukaryota > Viridiplantae > Streptophyta > Pinopsida > Cupressales > Cupressaceae > Sequoia > Sequoia sempervirens. The sequence continues at coordinate 272,688 of VDFB02331873.1, forward strand.
AGTATACATAAACGTATGCTTTCAGGACTAATTGTTGGTATTTCATAAGATGTAGAGTTGGTAGATATTTATTTGATATAATGCCAACCCTCTTTGAATTTGTTTAGTTGGTATATCTTTTATGAATTGACAATTGTCAATGATTATTCACAACAAATTTTTAGTTGTAAGAAATGACAACATATCAACGTTTACTTCTTTTCCATCATTATATTTAGATTTGTTTATTATTTTTATACAAATTTTAACATGTTGAATGAATTTATCCTTTAAACACATTCAAAAATTTGAACATATGTATTGAACATCATTTGTGTTGAGTGTGAGCAGAGTTACCAAATGAAAGAAAAAAAGTTGACTCATATTTTGATTTATTCATAGTAATAGTGTGGCCAATTCATTTCTTGTAACAACCTATCAATGGTGGCTAACATTAAGCTCTCATAAAAATTCTCTCACATCATTACTAATTGGCAAGATTATTATGCAATATTACATTTAACATGATTCACCATATATCCCTTTATTATGCAACTCTTTACCCTTTATGATTCACTTGCACTTTTGTCTCTTCCCCTCTATATATACATTCAAATTGTTTTAGTATAGCATCAATTAAATTCTATAGGCTAGATTTGATCTCTAATGAAAGTTCATGGCTTTAGATGAATTTTTTTGAGGCTCTATTCTAGGTATGTTCTTCTATTCTATCACTTAGTTTATACCAATAGATTTTACATGGTTTGTTTCTTTGCAATTATGTAAATGTTGTACTCATTTTTATTTAAATATTGTATGAGAGGGCACTAGGCTTTAAGCTTTGAAATAGTCAAAGGTATAACATGTTTCTGGATTTCTAATAATTAGAACTCTTCTTTTCTATGCATTTTTTATACATAAACAAAATCTTTTAAAGACAATTCTTGAATTTTTTAGTTTCTTTCGTAAAATAATTGAAAAGAGAAAGCTTGATAGATTTCATTGTTGTTCAATGAATTTTGGTAAGAATTTTGTGGCACAAATGGTGCCTGAATGGCATGAGGCTTACATGGACTACAACTTCCTCAAGGGTGTCTTAAAAGATATCATGCACTACAAAACAAGACCCAAAACTTTTCCTCAAAGCCATTAATCCTCCTCTTGGAGGGATTAAAAAACCACGATTTTTAGAACCTTTAGTATCTCATGAGATATGATAGAAATCGTATTCATTCCCTTAACAAAGAATAAGTCATTCTAGTAAAATTATTTTGGTATATTATCTTTAATTTAGGAACACCTTTTTTTTTTTTTTAAGGAATTATTCATTTATTTGTAGGTGAAATTGAGGAACATAATATAAAGGATTTGTACGAAATGATGTTTTAATGGTTGTAGATGAAGGGACTAAATATGATGTGGTTTTCTTCAAAAGCTTAGATGGGGAAATTAACAAAGTGAATACATTTTATCCTAGTAGGGTTGAAGAGCTTGATAAGGAGGCAACTAAGCTAGATTAAAAAAGTCATCTTTGGTTGCCTTCAGAGCCATCATGCTCAATAAACCTAGTCAATATCTTAAGACCAATGATATCAAGGGAAAAGCACCTCCAACCCTCGTAAAATATTATGGTATCAATCTTCTTTCCTTAGATATATTGTTACAATTATAATCTACAACAATTTGAGTACATGAAATCTTGATGAATTTAGTTAGATATGCTTTGAGATTGGTATCAATCTTATTCCAAGATATGGCTAAGATCAATTTTGTTCATAACAAGATGGCTACAATTTTTGTGAGTTAAATGAAAAAACATGTAGCATTGTGGTGGACATGTGACACAAAGATCTTTGAAGATGTGGTTCCCAATGCAATAATGCCATTCTCCTTACCTTTGTGGATGGTTTGAGAATGAAACAATAATTTTTAATTTTAAAAATCATTGTGCCCAATATTATACTCCATATTGGGTGGTTTTCTTGCTCTTTTGTTCTTCATAAGGTCATGCAAAACTTTTAGTTGTCTTTTATCCATGTTTGTTAGATTGTTGCATGTCTTGAACAACATGAAAACTCATAAGAGGTGAAATTTCTTAGTCAATAAATCATTTTTTAAATATTTTTAATTAAAATTTTACATATTCATTTTTTAGAAAAAAAAAATTATTTTTAAGTATGATTGGTTAACAAATATAAATATTAATAATTAGATAAATAATTCTCATTGTAATAATATCTACCACCTAAATGCAAATACCAATAACTTTTAAAATAACTAAAATAATTCAAATATTATATCTCTCAACATTTTTTAAGCCACTGAACAAGTAGAAGGAAGCATGGGAGAAGTCTCGACTCCCTTAATATTGCTGATTGGAACCTTATCTGTGAGCTTAGATTTGGTGTCTACTTGCTACTTATTTTTGTTTTCTTTAGGGTTGATGCTTTGTTGGACCTACGCACCATTATGTTGTCTTCTATTTTGTTTAAACTGTTAATATGTTGAAAAGGGCTCAAACCCTTTTCTTCTTAATCAAAAACATTTTCTTAAATAAATAAATTTAAGATATCTATTCTACTTTTCATATTTTTCTTTATCTTAAATTTAATATAACATCATTTTATTCAAAATTCAAAACTTAACCTTATTCATATATGAAATATTAATTAAATTTAATATTAATAAAAATAAATATATTTTTAATTAAAAAATAAATTTAAAACAGAAATTGAGTAGACAAATATCTGTCACTAATTAATATTATATTTATAAAAAGATCATTTATATTATAACATCACCACACATAACATAAAAATCCTGATAATACTGGACCATCTATCAAAAGCAATATCCTTACTTTCCCTTGGAGAGAGCTATTGTTCATCCTCTAGGATCATAATGTACAATTACAGTAAATTATGCATTGTGAACCAGATAATCAAGATGAAGCCAAGAATCCAATTTCTTAACTGTGAAACCAATAATATGGCCTGTTATCTCATTTCAGAATCTTGATGCCCGCCGATAAACTTACAAAAAAGGAATAAAAGTCAAGAGGATTTGATCAGTAACACAAGTTAAGTGGTGATTGAAGAACTTGTTGTTTCACTGGTAGTAGCATAAGATCTAGCAAATGAAGATGCCTGTATCAAAAGACTACTTATGGAAATATTGAAACGACCAACTTGGCAATCATTTGCTGTGATCTTCATTAATTTTCCCACAACTTCCCTCATGGTAGGCCTTCTAACTGGAGTATGCTCTGCACAATGGAGCGCCAAGTGAATTACACTCAAAATTTCTTCTTCAAACTCCGGGCTAGACTTCAAGTAATCATCAAGGACATCCAAAACAGAGCCTTCTTCCTCAGCCTTGAGGACCCATTCCACTAATGTTAACCCTGATTCAATGTTTGAACATGTAGGCCTCTGTCTAGTAATCAGTTCTAATAGCATGACGCCAAAACTGTACACATCTGACTTTGTGGATGGCCGCAGACGATATGCTCTTTCTGTTCAAAAGGAAACAGAACACAATTTTAGTCATGATCTAGATATTTCAGACGCCACATTTACATTTAATTTTCTGCTCAAAAGTTCTTTTTCTTTTGGTGGGGGTGGGTAATTTTTTTGTTGTTGGGAAGGCTGTAAAACTTGGTGGAGGTAGGGTGAGGAGTTGATTACCAATGGCAAGGAAGATTCAAAGGAGTTTACAGGAAACTACAAGGAAAACTAATGTAATTCAAGTACAAGTCAATAAAAAAAAGTTGTGGAAAAGGATGAAAAACTTTTATCTTGATAGGTACTAATATGGAACTTCACATGAACTGGATATAGCATTGAAGCCCAACATACCATGATACAACTACAAGGACTGGTAGCATTAAGGCTGCTAATTAATAGTTACAATCACAACACTAACAGCAGAGAAATGGCTCACATAATGGAATTAAAACAAATAACATAGGCCAAACTGTACAAAATAAGGTTAGTCAGTTAGCTTAAATTCAAAGAGTTCAGTGAAAACTCACAGCAGTTCTACCCACTGAATTGCTGAAATGGTTTTCCTTTCTAATTGTTCTCCCTCTTTTTAAAACCAAGCCTAAATCAAAAGATTTCATAGGGCTTCCAGAAAACCTTAAACCAAAAAGACTACCTGGGCTTGCAAAACCACCTACCAAGGGTAAGAATCAGGACCCTCCTATCCATCCCACACTTCCCTCACCACACCACCTTCATGTACTCAACTGAAGCGAGCAAGTTTTGTTCAAAGTAAAACCCACCTACCAAAGTACAATCTTCACTACCGTTGTCTTCCGTGGAAGACACATCTTCATTAATTGGAGAAAGATCTCATTATTTTTCCTTCCTTCTCCATAAATTTTACTTCCTCCAGCTGTCCTAGCAAGCAGCAGAAAAGAGTGGCCAGACTTATGGCATATTTGACAAACAACTGATACAACCTCATACTCAATCTACTGCACCCAATCTCCATACTTTGAAGACAAGGTGATCGAATTCAGAAGCTTTTAATCCACATTTGCATTCACACAAAATCTAGCAAACAGCAAAATTTTACTTCTCTATGTACTCTTCTCCTCTGAAATTCAATCTACAATTAGCAAACTACATTACTTTGAAAGACACAGGAACTCGAGGATACAACAAAGATACTCTGCAAACTCTGCTCCTCCAAGAATGTGAAGATGGATATTACTAACTACTAAGGAAGGACAAAAGAAAAAAGAACGAACTACTGACCAACAGGCTATGTTTTAGCGGAAAGTTGGTGTAATTGTCATCATGGCTGGTATTTGCAGTCCAAATCAAACCTTCAGATTGACAATAATCTCACAAAACACCTTATCTCCCTTTTTTTTTTATAGATTATTCACAACACCCCCCTTCCCCCCAGCATATACAAAATTAAAATTCTACTCTTAACCTGGAAAAAAATGAGATATGCCACTCTAACAAATGAGTTCGTAAATAAAATACATTACATACATAACAACTCCAAGTTAAAGAGAGGCTACGACCTGGTTGACCCTGAAACCCTTAAAAACTGTAAGACAAAAATAAATAAATAAAGCTTACCAGGTGCTGTATAGCCAATGGTCCAAGCAGGTCCGCATGAACTCTCTGTCATAGTTAGGTTGAATGCCTTTGCCACTCCAAAATCTGCTATGTGGGGTTCAAAGTTCTCATCCAAAAGAACATTGCTGGGTTTCAAATCACAGTGAACAACACTGGTCCTTGATTCATGGTGCAAATAGGCTAGCCCCTGGGCCACTCCAATAGCTATATTCAACCTCTGCTTCCATTCCAAGGGACACCTGGCTTCCCCGTGCAACAAATTCTCCAAGCTACCATTTGGCATGAACTCCAAGATCAGAGCCATCTCTTGGGAATCACTAAAATACCCAAGAATTTTCAGCAGGTTTCTGTGCCTCAGCTTCCCCAGAATCTTCAATTCTGAAAAGAAATTCTTTTGTGAGAGTGTCTCCTCATCTATCTTCATCCATTTCACTGCAACAACCTTTCCATTTAGAAGAATTCCCTTGTACACGGTGCTAAATCCACCCTTGCCAATCAAATTATTTCTATTGAAATTGCCCGTTGCAGTCAGCAACTCATTCCTGTTCATCCTCAAGTGAGGCTCATTGATTACTGGCAACAGAGGAGCTCTCACTCTGGAGCCGAATACGGCCATTTCACAACATCTTGTGTAGAGGATGAGCAGTACAAGAATGGTTACAATTATTGTAAATACGCCTGCAACAAGCAGAATTGCTGAAACATTGCCTCTTTCTGAAAAAACCCCATGATCACGGGGAGGCCCATGGTCACCAGATTCTGGGCTGGGCTGATCCATGCTATAAGAGGTTTCAGCCGTGTTCACCTTATTGTAATCTGAGGAATGAAATGGATTTAAGAGTATTTTTGTTCTTGCTTTACTTCAAGCCTGTTTTGAACAATTTTACTGACCGACTCCTCCCATTAAAATGGATGAGGATGGTACTTATCGTATCTCAACCTAGCCATTGAATGGAAATTGCATTAAATTAAAAGATACACAGTGGGATTGACCTGGGAATTTTCCTTGAAATTCATATTCTCTTTATCTTAATCCAATTCCAGATTGAAATTCATGTTTTCTTATCTTAATCTAAACATGGAAATTCCATTGGGTCGAAAGATACACAGGGAAAAAATTCACTTAAAAGATACAAAATTAGATTGAAATTCATGTTCTCTTATCTTAATCCAACCATTGAAAGTTCCATTGACTCGAAAGATACACAATAAGATTGACTTTGAACTTTCCTCGAAATTCATTCTCTTATCTTAGTTCAACCATTCGATAGAAATTGCTCTGAATTAAAAGATAAACGGTGAAATTGCCATTTAAACTTTCCTTGAAATTCATGTTCTCTTTATCTCAATCCAACCATTGAATGGAAATCTCATTGACCTGAAAGATAATCAAGTCTTTTCCACATTCTAGAGAGGAAAATTACAACTATGACAATTCAAAAGTTTAATTCCCACGTACAGATATTTATTTGTACGTGGAGAACAAGTTGAATTACCCTTCAAACACGCCATTTGATTCAGTCAATTCATCTCTCGCTTAATAAAATATGAATTTAGAATAAGTATAAAAACACATAAATTTTAAAAATTAAAAAATTAAAAAATTAAAAATCTGAGAGCCTATAATCAGGGTCTAAGCATATAAGTTCTATTTAATTGTCTTTCTCCTTTGTTGGGATACGATGAATTGTTTCTTTAAAATCCCCATCAAGGAAATTAAAGTTTTCAATTTTATGAATAAATAATTTTTTTAATTTTTTTTTTATATTTTTAATTATTTAATATTATGTAATATGAATCAATTTAATTTGTATAGATCATATTTTAAATATATTCATATTGTATTTATAAAAAAATTCAACTAAATTATTTTGTTTGGATTTAATTATTTTAATAAAGATTATAATATTTTAAATTAATTTATAGAATTTTGACTTAGTATAATATAAATTAATTAAAATTATTGCTATAAAATTATCATAATATTTCATCTTAAAAATGAGATTAAAAACTCTCTTCAAGTATTGTAGTGTTATTGTTCATCATGCAATTTAGTGGGTTTTGGGGGATGAATTCTTGGTGATAAAGCATCAAAATAGGATAAATTCAAATATATCATAAATGTTTGTGGTTACCTTTTTGGACTTGGAGGAAAATAAAGATGTTATCAAAATAATGGTGGAGAGGTTAATTTACAAGCAATTCTTAAGAAGTCTCAACAATATTCTTCAATTAGTAATATAAGTTGTAGGTCTCCCCATTTGAACAACAAACTTCTAGTGAACAATGGAGTCATCATTCGTCCCATGAGACCCTTCTTTTCAACTAGTCTACCACTCAAAGAAGCTAGGGGTATAAGGAAGGTCGCAATGGACTTTGACCTTCTCAAGAAGGTGCTCAATCTAGTTCCCTCTAGGGAAATCTATGGCTACATTAATGACGATGAAAATGATGCATAGTTCCCTCTATTTTGCACATAATGTCATGCCCACAATTAAACAACATGAAAACCTGAATATTTTTTTGACACAACTATCTATACAAAGGTGTAACTTTCAAAGACTCGCCTTTAGAAACTTTTCATGGAATGACATTGTGATCAAGGGAAAATTCCAAATTTGTTAGAGGGGTTAGCACAATAACAATAAAATTCCTATGAAGTAACAAAGTACAAAGGAAGTAATATGAAGACAAAAGGGATGAAGTTACCCTAAGTCTTCACCTTCCATGATTAACCTTTGTTACACCTCCTAGCTTGCAGATAAATAAAAATGCCCTCAGATTTATGTGAGCAACTATGACTAAAGACTAAGCCCTATGCAAGTGTTGAAGGATTTGCAGAAAATAAAATGTCCCTACAATGGACTAAAATGCCTATGACTGTAAGTGACTATGACTGTAAGATTAGTAGCATAAATTGAAAACTAAACATGAGAGACTAAGAGTGCAAGAAGTCAAGAGAGTTGAGAGCCAGGTCGAAAATGAGAACAAAATTGCCATTTTATAAAAATTGCAATTTTGAATGTGTGGCCAGGATGAGGAGATGACAAAAACCCTAGAATCAATGATCAAGATTGAATGTTGCAATAAGAATTAGGGTTAGGTCAAAATTAGGGCAAATGATAAGGATGAAGGGCCAAGATTGAATTATAAGATAATTCAATCAATGGTCGAAATTAAATGAAAAGTCAAAAGTCAAGAATTAATTTGGAAGATAAGACTGGCACGGACAAAGAGGCTGCTGGAGAAATTAAATAATAAAATTTATTTACTCCAGGTGACCATAAATAATTAAATAATAAAGATATTATTTAATTATGGAGGATGTGACAAAAAGAATTATTTTGAATTAAATGATGATTTAATTCAAAATTCAAGAGAGTGGACTAAATTAAATAAATAAAATTTATTTAATTAATGAGAGAAAAGACTAATGAATAATTAAATAATTAAAATAATTATTTAATTATAGTGGAAAGTGGACAAAAATTAAATAAATTAGAATCTATTTAATTTTAAAAGAAGGGAACTTAATTAGTGACGTAATTAAATAAATAAAATTTATTTAATTAATCAAGGGAGAATAAAGATAAAAATGAATTAATTAAATAATTAAAATTATTTAATTAATAGAAGAATTATGACTTTAGAAAATAATTAAATTATTAAGAATGAAAGGGGCAATGTTGAATAATCTAAGAGTTGCAAGCCTAGGACAATTTTATGTGTCTACATTTTGCCCCTCTTTGTCATAATGTAGCATGTCGCATTGTGACAAAGAAAATAAGTCAAAAAATGCCCCAGTGCAAAATAAGATGAGGAAGAATGACGAGGAGGGTTACGGTATGCCCCCTCGAGAGGATAGACAGGTTCCAAGAACATGAGTGTGCTCTCGAAATTGATGAGAAGACTATAATATGAAGAGACAAAGAAATGTTAGTGCAAAAGATATGGATGATGATATGGATGCAATGTCTATATGAGACGAGTGAGAGAAGATGACAAGACTAAAGAAGATGCATGTTAGTTCCTAGACCAAATCCTTCAAAACATTGCCATAGGTCTAATGTTTATTGCTCTTAATCATCATTGGGCGAACTGTTGTAATGGCCAATAAACACCATGATATGACATAGATCAAGGTGTGCAAGTTTGTACCATCACATAAGACAAGCAGTCACAGACCAGGATGATCATGCCTCATACTAGGAGCGTGCTTGCCCCAGTCTTTTTGCCATAATCAACCACATGCAGAAAAAAAAAAGAAAAAAAGACAAGGACAAATCATGAAATGTCGCTGCTTCTCTAAATCTTGTTTCTAGGACATCCTTGAGAAACTAGTAGCATGATTGTCAAAATACAAAAAGAAAGAGTCCTTACCATGATATGTCGTTGTTTTTCTAAATCCCAAAATCAGGACCTCGCTGAGAAACTAGTAGTCATGTGTGTCAATTGACATGATACGTCGCTGCTTCTCTAAATCCTACTTAGTGGGATCTCGCTGAAAAACTAGTATCATGGTAAAAACTAAAAACAAATGCCAAGTGTTTGCCAAGTGCGTCTGGATGCCGAGTGCATTGATGTGTCAATGTAAATTTAAATGATGCCAAGATGACAAATGTCAAAGGTTGCCATATTCAGGAAGGACATATCCTGAATAATGTTGATGTCTAGGAAGGACACATCCTAAAACACCAATGTCAGAGTTGTGTTCTTCAGAAGGACACATCTGAAAGAACGTTGTTGTCGAGAGGAATGATCCTTAAGTGTCAGAAAGGATCCCTCGAAAATGTCAAATGATAGGGACGATGCCTAGGAAGGACACATCCTAAGGCACCAATGTCAGAGTTTTGTTCTTCAGAAGGACACATCTGAAAGAACGTTGTTGTCGAGAGGAATGATCCTTAAGTGTCAGAAAGGATCCCTCAAAAATGTCAGATGACAATGCCGATTCCTAGGAAGGACACATCCTAAGGCATAAATGACAGAGGTTATTCTTCAGAAGGACCCATCTGAAAGGTAACCAAGAGTTGATAGTTTGACTGGTTGCGATAATTTGGCTTGTTTTGACTAAGTTTGACTTGTTTTGACTGAGTTTGACTTGTGTTGGCCATATGTCGATATTGTCATGATGATATGTGCCGATGAGATTGTCCTGCTGTGATAATGATTGTCATGATGAGTTTTGTTTATTTGGGAAAGATTCATGTGTGTCAGTGTGATGCCATGAACCCTAATGGACTAACCTCGTAGTTCGACATGACTAATGACTTTGTCTTGGTGACCAAAGATTGCGTCATGATTTTATTTTGACAAACCTAAAAGGACTGACCTAATGTCTCGGGGACTCAAATGTGAGTCTTGCCTACGTAGCAAATGCGCAGAGACAACGTAGTTCGACAATGACATGGACTGACTGACATGACTGACTTTGACTCCATTTTTAGGATTTTGACATTGATTTGGATGTTTTTGTGTTTTTCTTTAGGACATTTTATGATGTTTAGGTCTTTCTTTAGGACATTTTATGATTTTTTTAAATTTTTTTGTCTTTTGGGACATTTTATGATGTTTTTGTCTTTTTTGAGGACTTTTTGCGATGTTTTTGGTCTTTTTGAGGGACATTTTATGATTTTTGTCTTTTTGTCGTTTAAGATGATCGTGACAAATGCATATGACTGATGCCTACACATGAGAATCCAAGGACAAACATGATTGTGCCCCTAGTCAAGCTGAATACCAATTGACAGGTGATGACAACGTTGTTTGACGTGGGAAGGACGCATCCTGAAACAACGTGAGGACAATGACGATAATGTGACGAAAGTATCGAGGTCTACAGTCGGACCAAGAACGAAGTCAAGTAATGTTTTGGATAATGTGCTTGTATGGATTAGACTCGTTGCATTTGGAATGACTTGGTTAGGACTAGATGGGATGATGATTATCCTTAGACCATTTGACAAGGGAAAGCCAAGGTAGGTGACAGACATGAAAGGATAGGGGGTGGCCTTGGTAAAGGATGGGAGACATGAGACTAAGGGAATTGTCATATGATTTTCAAGGACTATGTCATATAAGGACAATAAGACTATGACGGTTAATGACTTGATGTTTTGTGAATCGTGTATGATCGAAGGATAGACATGTCAAGATTTTTCCCAAAGCATGATTTATGTGTTCCAATTTTATGTCAAGACCAAGATAGGTGGGAAAATTGCATGGAAATGATAGGGCTTAGATGGATGTCAATGCCATAAGGAAGGCATGGGAAATGAGACGACTTGCCCCCAAGTGTAAGAGTCCACATAGACAATTTATTTTACACATGACGCCTGTTTGCTAGGTTTTCATCATGGTACTTATCCAGGGCGCCTGTTTGCCAGGTTTTCACCATTGGATGAAATTTTTCTCTTTACTATTTTTTTGAATTTTTGAATTTTTTTGTATTTCTAATTTTGTGGATAGCCTGGATGCTTTAGATAACCACTGACTATTCTGAATCTATTGACGGTGCCGGTGTAGAGACTGGTGCCATGATATGCCAATAATGACCTTGCTGAAGGAGTTGTCTTGTCAGGATCATAGCACTTGTATACAACTGATCGATGTCATTGTGATCCTTTCTGATACTAGAATTGGCCTTATCAAAATACGCACATCGCAATAGAGTGCCATGAGAGTCCTTGTGGTAAAGAGTTGTTGCCATGATGTGACGGATTTGTGACGTGAGATTTTTGGACTTTAAACGAGATGTAGGGTTATGATGAAAGATGGTAGACGTGGAAAATTTGTTTGGACATTTGGACAAATCACTTTTTATTTTCCAAACTTGGGATGGTGGATGACGGATTTTGGAGGGATGGTGTTTGGAACCAACAGTTTTATATGTCTTATTTGATGACCATTTTGAAGGAGGTGGACATGTGTTATATGTGGGAGTCCTCTTGTCTTGTGGCTCCACATTGTGATTGACTTTTGTATTTGACTTGATGTCTTTGTTTGATCCCTCTTTCTTTGGGATCCATTTTAATTTTATTTGTCTAGTTGTCCTTTTGTTTGATTCAATGGCCTTGGACATTTGATTTTGATCTTTTGACTTGTAAGACTTTTGTTTTTGTTGGTTCCAAAGGGGAGGTTGATTCATGATAGAATGACGGTTCATGGTGTGGGTGGAGAGAGTGTTGGCAGCAATCTTATGACAAGGATTTCTCGTGGACTCCATTTTGACATTTGTATCTGACAAAGTTGCCCCCAATATCGAGGAGGTACCACTGACATCGTTTAATTTGCTGTTTGAGGAATAACCAAGACCTTGATGTCTGTAATTTGCCTGAAGTTGTATTGGTTCTTGAATGCCTTGCTCATGTATGCCTAGTCCTTTGCCTTGATATTGCATGCTTTGATAGATTCTATTTGCGATGGGGTATTTTTTGTTTTGAAAGCAAGATGCTAACCCATCATGATGTCTATGGACATTGTCACTTGTAATATTTTCATCTGCGAGAAAGCCTGCTTTAACAAAGATAGATGACCCTAGGTGATAACGTGTCTTAGCTTCATTTTCATGTTGGACATATTCCTGACCGATATCTTTGGTTTGATCATGTGACATGTCAGGTTCAGATGATTCTATTGGTGCTTCCAAAGCAATGTCAAAACCATCTTGATGGTCATTATCATATAGTCCCATGAAGTTAGCTATAGCTTCATCATTTGCAAATATGTCCATATTGGAATACTCTTGTGCTTGAGGAATATCGTCTATGTGTGTAATGGAGGCAAGTGTCTCATTTTGGAAACTGTCAATAGTCGAGGCCTGTATAGGATTGGAAAGTGTTTGATCATGAATGGCGTAAAGGTCAAGGAGTGGATCATTTTGGACTTCTTGGTCAACAATAGGGTCTTGGTCAAAGGTGGGTTGTCATGGATTTGGACTTCTTGGTCAATGGTAGGGTCTTGTTCAAAGATGGGGTTGTCATGGATAGGTGTGTTTTGGATGTCATGATTGTCTTGAAGGACTCCCTGAATGGAGTTTAAGATAGGGTCATGGGATGGACTACCTTGTTCTTGACATGAAGGTGACATTATAGGGTTATGCTTTGGGCTTTCATTTTGACATGTATCCTCAAGTTTAGACAATGGGATTTGACTTTGAGCAATGACAAAATTTTCATGAATAGATGTGGCTTGTGAGGGGATGACTTGAAAAGGATGAATGAATGATGGACTAGGATAGGATGTGGGGACTTGGACTGGACTAGTATGGGAAGGACTAGTATATGACATGGGGACTTAGACTGAAGTAGCATGTGAGGGACAAGGATAAGACATGGAGTATTGGACTGGATTAGGATGTGACGGCATAGGATGTGACATGGGGACTTGGACTGGACTAGTATATGAAGGACTAGGATAGGATATGGGGACTTGTATTGGACTAGTATGTGAAGGACAAGGGTATGACGTGGAGACTTGGACTGGATATGACATGGAGTCTTGGACCGGATATGACATGGAGTCTTGGACTAGATTAGGATGTGATGGTATAGGATGTGACATGGGGACTTCGACCGGATATGCCATGGAGTCTTGGATTGGATTAGTGTAAGGTTGACTAAAATATGATGTGGAAACTTGGACTGGATTGATATGGTATGATGTGGGGACTTGACATGAGTTGATATATGGTTGATAAGGGATGCAGACTTGGACGGGATTAATAGGTGAAGAGTCAGAATATGACATGAAGGTTTGGAATGGACTAGTGGACAGTTGGCTTCCCTTGTCAAAGTTAGGATAAGGGTGAGTAATGGATGTTTGTTGTGAATTAATGGTAGGATTTATGTCGAGTGAATTTTGGTAGTGAGGGTAGATGGACGAAGGACTAGGACTAATGGGTTGTTGGTATGAAGGACCTTGATTTTCAGCTTGGATAAATTGTCTCCTAAAGTCTGAGGCTTCTTGGTATTGACCTCTACAGAGTAATTCATATTCAATTTTACTAGCAAGCCTATCTATATCTTGGCGAAGGGAAGACAAGGTGGTGGATGTCATGATGTTGAATGCAAAGTGATAATGACATTTGTCCAAGGGAAATGACTAATGCAAGGTGATAAAATTGTCAAGAAAGGATGTCAAATGCCAAGGTACAATGAAGATGTTGACTAAGGAAAATGACCAATGCCAAGTCTAGATACCAAATGAGGACTATGATGGACAATACCAAGTCTAAGTTCAAAATGAGGACTGAGATTGTGTTTTGATGTCTTGTTGAAAAGTCTGAGTTGTCCAAGGTCAATTGTTTGTGTCCAGATTTGTGAATATTGTGTATAATGTTTGAGTAATCCAACAATCACTTGACAAGCATAATGTTTTGAATGTAACCAATCACACATCCAATAAGTACAATCCTAGGTTAGGCCATGACAATATTCACTAGATTCCACGCGGGTTTCCCCAACCGCATATCTGTAGCGTGTGAATTCAAAAGCTTGGCTGCACGGGCTCCCCCTTACAGTGCACTCTCTTCTCATGCCAACCAAGCTTCCAACCCCCATGAAACTCCCATGGCGAGCTGATCACATCTACTACAAACTGCGAAAGTGTGGATGCCTTCACACCGACCGGTGCTGCGCTAGCAAATAGAAGGATTTTGGCTTACTACACAAGAGTTTTTAGTTGGGCATTCCGTTAGGGGGCGTGCCATGCGAGTCCCCTTTCGGATCCATCTGCGGAACCATACGCGTGATTCTTGGGCTTTCCCCAAGAACCCACTTTTCTATACCGGCTGGAAGTCCCTCGGTGTCAGGGTGCTACCGGTCTGAGTCGTCCTGGGGTGAGTACTTTTTCCCACTAGAACAGGCCCAAGTTCTAGAGTCGGTAACCATTTCTCTTACACCCAGGATCGCACGAATGCGCAAGGGGAGAGGATACTCCGATATACCAAATCGTGAAGGGTAAAATAACAATAAAAGAATGGGTCTGGTTTTCTGATCACAAGGTTTTCACCAAGTGAGAGCATACTCACCTACCACTCCACAAGCACACTCAAGCATGAAAGACATGATTCATTTTTAAGAGCACCAAATTCAAAGTTTGCTAATCTAGGAATAAACAAGCACACTGTTTGTTTTCTCCTTCTTTGACATGCGAATCTGCAAACATTGAGTTAGTAGTCTTGTATGTGATGGTCTTGGACACACGAAAAAGGATCGCCACACGCTACAAGAAACTATTAGGAACACAAAATATCTAATCTAGTTAACATGCAGGAATAACCAACACAGAAAAAGATAGAAAAACATAAAACCCGAAAATAGAAACAACCCGAAATTCGGCAATTAAAATCTAAAAACTGACAGAAAAAGTTTACCAGGCAAATGCGGCGCGGTATTACCAGACAGATGCGGCTCAGTTTAGCAGATGCGTCGTTCTATTCTGCGAATGCGGCTCGGAATGTCAGTTGCGTCTCTTTAATTGGCAGTTGCGGCTTGTCAGAACAGTTGCGTCGTTTTTGTCAGCAGATGCGTCTCGACGTTTGCGGCAATCCGTACTAGCTGCCAGACGGATGCGACGCGAGTTGCGAATGCGGCTTTCGGGTTTTTGGATGCGGTTCAGGAATAACGGATGCGTCGTTCTGTGCATCAGTTGCGTTGCGACAGGTCGATTGCGGCTCTACTGTTGTCGTGTGTGTCGCGACGCATATGATGCATCACACTATTTTTTTTTTAAAGTTGCGGCGATCCGTACCTGTACCTGCAAAACAACAGAAAATAAAATAAAATAAAACGTACGAAAAGCCGAAATAACGTCGGGTTCACCAATGTGATCAAGGGAAAATTCCAAATTTGTTAGAGGGGTTAGCACAATAACAATAAAATTCCTATGAAGTAACAAAGTACAAAGGAAGTAATATGAAGACAAAAGGGATGAAGTTACCCTAAGTCTCCACCTTCCATGATTAACCTTTGTTACACCTCCTAGCTTGCAGATAAATAAAAATGCCCTCAGATTTATGTGAGAAACTATGACTAAAGACTAAGCCCTATGCAAGTGTTGAAGGATTTGCAGAAAATAAAATGTCCCTACAATGGACTAAAATGCCTATGACTGTAAGTGACTATGACTGTAAGACTAGTAGCATAAATTGAAAACTAAACATGAGAGACTAAGAGTGCAAGAAGTCAAGAGAGTTGAGAGCCAGGTCGAAAATGAGAACAAAATTGCCATTTTATAAAAATTGCAATTTTGAATGTGTGGCCAGGATGAGGAGATGACAAAAACCCTAGAATCAATGATCAAGATTGAATGTTGCAATAAGAATTAGGGTTAGGTCAAAATTAGGGAAAATGATAAGGATGAAGGGCCAAGATTGAATTATAAGGTAATTCAATCAATGGTCGAAATTAAATGAGAAGTCAAAAGTCAAGAATTAATTTGGAAGATAAGACTGGCACGAACAAAGAGGCTGCTGGAGAAATTAAATAATAAAATTTATTTACTCCAGGTGACCAATAAATAATTAAATAATAAAGATATTATTTAATTATGGAGGGATGTGACAAAAGAATTATTTTGAATTAAATAATTATTTAATTCAAAATTCAAGAGAGTGGACTAAATTAAATAAATAAAATTTATTTAATTAATGAGAGAAAAGACTAATGAATAATTAAATAATTAAAATAATTATTTAATTATAGTGGAAAGTGGAAAAAAAATTAAATAAATTAGAATCTATTTAATTTTAAAAGAAGGGAACTTAATTAGTGACGTAATTAAATAAATAAAATTTATTTAGTTAATCAAGAGAGAATAAAGATAAAAATGAATTAATTAAATAATTAAAATTATTTAATTAATAGAAGAATTATGACTTTAGAAAATAATTAAATTATTAAGAATGAAAGGGGCAATGTTGAATAATCTAAGAGTTGCAAGCCTAGGACAATTTTATGTGTCTACAGACATATACACCTGCGTGGTGTTACTTCTACAAATTAGTATGAAAGTGAAGTAATATGGAGTCACCAACCAACCATGAGCATAGGCTTATGAGTCGACACTATTGAAAATTGAGGTGTTTATGTAGCTTAATACTTTGTAAAACTTTATGATTGTTGATCTAAATATGTATTCTTTGTTATAGATTCTTTGTGGGTGATTAATCTGATTAATTCATTTTACCATTTGTAGAATGAAGATAGAAGGTTGTAGAAGAATTAAACAAGATATTAAAAGATACACAACATGTATTGTGGAGAAACCCTTTTAGGAAAAAACTCCACCAAGAATCAATGTATTATTTAATCTCAGAATAATATTACAATAATTCCAATCCTTTTTGAAATGTTTTTTTTGCATTCAACAAATCTTCTTCACAGCCTGCAATAAAAATTGATACCAACTCTCTTCAACTTGCTTGAGATAAATAGGAAATAATCAAACTTGTAAACTCCAAAGAGTTATAATTACAAAGCTCAATCCCTATCTTACAATTTAAGCTACGCCTATCTCTTGCAAGTAGAGTTCTACCATGAAGAACAATGTCAAATCAACTTCTTCATCCATTTGGGCATCCCAAACTGAAGTCATAACTCAACCTTTATTCTGAAGATATCTTCAAAGCTTATCCTCAAAGTTAGCGCCCAAGAATGAGCCCACTTAACTCAACCTTTTGAAATATCTTATCATGCAAAAGTGTTAACTCCAAGAAGCCAACTTGGGCACCCAAGGTGGGTCCAAGTCAATTTCTGTTAACTCAAACATATCTCTCCACCATTCATGCAAGAATGATCATCCCTTGTTAACTCAAAGTAGTCACCTGTTATATGTCATGCAACTCAATTCATTAGTCATGCATTCCAATTTAACTGAAGTCAACTAGCATTCATCTAAAACTAACTGAAGATAACTAAACCATAACTGAACTAAACTGAACTAAACTGAATTGAACTAAACTGAACTAAACTAAACTGATATTGAACTGAACTAAACTAAACTCAATTAAACTAAGTTGATCTGAACTAAACTGAACTAAACTTCATGCATGTAAACATCAATCCCTAACTTCTAGGATCTTTACATGCATTAAATAAGTGTTATCTTTTACTACAAATAGTTAACTTAACTCAAGGTGGGTTCCACCTTCCATGTGGGCACCCCATGTGCCCCTCTTATTTAGGAACTCATATTGGACACCCTCACATGCTCCTAACATTTAGAATTAATTACAAATTTCAATTAACATGATTATTTCATTCAATATTAATCTCTTTCTAATCCTGGTGTTGGGGAACACTTTCCAAGGACTTAGGAGATACATGAAATAATGTTGAGGATTTCAATTAAATGGCATCCTATTTCCAACATTCTCCCACTTAACATTATACATTGCAATTATTTTAACACAAGGAATTATTATAAATCAAGTATAGGACTCAAGGCCAATGGCCTTCCTGCACCAACTAATCAATCCATGCCAACTTCAAATGCAACCTGCATAATCATGAAGCTCCAAGCAAATGATTAAAACCAAGAGAACTTATATGTAGGAATTGGTTTCATAAGATGATTTGCAACATTAATTAAAGTGTCAACTTTCTCAATTAATACCTTCCCACTCTCAACCATTTCTCTCACAAAGTGATATTGAACATCAACATGCTTAGTATGAGCATGATACATAGGATTTTTGTAATGTCCCCTAGTTAAACTTATCTAAAAACATAAGAGTATAAGTTAAGACATATGATTTATTTTACCCACACATTATGTTATTTATGTAAATTGCTTTAAAGTCCTATATACATTATGAAATATCAATAAAGTACATAATTTAATGATTAGTTCATTTCAGTTTTGCACATTTTAAGAATAAGACAAATGAATGCATTATCATCTAGGGCATTAACTATCATGATCAAGAATGACTTCTTACTCCCAAGCGGAATAGATTTTCACCTCATTCCTCTCCCTAACCTCATGGGATGGTAGATTTATTGTGCCAAGGGCGCGTGCACCATCTCGAGTTGGACACCCTCAAGGTTGGTTACCCGTCTTGGGCTCCATCCAACATTGGATAGATTTACCCGCCTTTCCCTTCCACACACTCCCTATCCTCATCCAACGTTAACGAAGGGAATTTGGTCCAGAGTCTATTCTTGTAGTAGTAAAGTCATAATAGCTTAATAAGACACAATAATTATTGTAAGCAACATTATTGTGGCTTTGACAAATAACATTCATAATGTAGACACATATTCTGCTCTTACATATTAATCAGTGTCACAGATCCATTATTCAAATTTTAGCAATAATTGATAACTCAGATATACAGAGCTATTATCCATGAGTAATATTATATTTGATTGCATATCATAGTAAAATATAACACACTACAAGAATAATATCTCATACTTATCTGGAGGCTGCTATACTGGCAAGGATATTTGAAATCCCGATCTCATTCTCCTCCTAATTGATCCATCTGTCCTTAACACTTAGAAGATATCAGTAATATGAATCAAATAAATAAGAATCTATTTTCCCTTCATATATTAAGAATCATATTTGCTTATAAGGTTCAATAATTGCTACCAGCATCATTATTGGATAATCGTAAATAATATATATTTATTCTATATAATCACTTCCTTATATATATATATATATATAGATTGGTGTTCCCACATTAATTATTCTACTTATATTTATTGGTACTCATATATACATTTATATAATTTACTTACTAATCAATAGATATAAATCTGTGTTGGATATTATTTATTCCTTATTTTCATTTTATTTGAGTGTGTAAAACACTTGTAAATCAAATACTCATCCAATGCATACGTCTATTTTAGATAGCCATTGTTCAAATCTGAATTACCAAAAGGAAACTCTACTTACCCAAACTTACCTTATATTCATAGACATACCTTGCTTTCTGCCTTGTGTCAGATTTAGGAGAAAGTTTCCAACAGAATATATCCCTCTTTATTCGTCAACCCCGATGGTGATCATTTGTTCTTCACAGCCATGATTCCCTTTTTCTCTTGAAATGGTTCCCATTAAATATCGAACCCTTGCTTGATGAAAAGTCATGTCTTTACTCAAGCAACCCTTGAGTGAAACGTTACTTACTTTACGATCGCTAATTGTTGGGTATTTAACTTTGTTTGCGTATGATAAAGTGAAGCGATGCTTTAAAGGGTCATGCAACAATAATTTATTTTATCTTTATGTAGGATCCACAACAATTATGAATAATGGTCTATATTATAGAATTCTGACCTTATTCCGTTTTGTCTTCATTATATGTTATTTTTTTATTATTTTATTTTAATGTTGATTTTTACTTGCATTTAAATATTTGATATTTGAACATTAAAACATAAATATTAATTTTCCAATAATGATAATATTTACAATAATATTAGATTATGTTCTTTTTGTTGTTCCATTTTATTTGTGTTTGAATACTTGATATTTATAAAATAATCTTATTGTTATTTTATTCTATTGTATGGCAATTTAATTAATTGTTCTATTACAATAATTGTGTAATTATAATATTATCTTGACAATTATAATTATAATAATATTTCGAATGTAATTTCTTGTATTTGTATTTTGATATTTATTGGATTCTATATGTTTCATATTATGATTTCAAAGGACATGACAATTTTTAGCTAAACAAATAGCACTCTAACTATCACATTCAAGTTTAACTTACTTGCAATTAAAACCAATACCTTTCCCAAGTCTTTGTATCCAAACTACCTCTTTGGAGGCATGTGAAACCGTTGAGTGTGTTGAACTCATGTCCAACCAAGGTGTAGGATTCTCAGTCTTTACTATTGAAAATATATTTTCTTAAAAGTAACCATTCCAACATATATCTCTTACCATAAGAGAATTCAAGCCTCACCTTTTTCTCCAAGTATCCATGAGGACCTGTAACCAACCAATCCATTCCAAACTCCAAATGCAACATAGCACTATCATGAAGTAATCAAACACATGATTAATGTACCCAATGCATAAGAGAACTACACAAGATCAATATCAAAGCTCCAATCATGAATCAAGAACATAAACATGACAACATGATCTAACCATCTCCTACTAGGAGATCACATGCACCATAACATATATACATCCTAGTCTCAAGAGAACCATGCCAAACTCTAAATGCAACAAGAGTAAACCATGACATAATAGCAACCACTCTAAACCAAGAAAACATATCTCCAAATCACCTTAAGATAACCTTACCAATGATGCATCCACGTCATTGCCAACAACTCCCACTAAATCGTGGTACCGAGTCACACATGGTATCATGACTACCATCCTCACCATGAAGATCACTCTGAAACATCAAGCAAAGAGTTATCACAAACAGTATTAGTTGAAATAACCAATGCATCATTACTGTCATACAAGGATTCCTCTGTAGAAGAATCAAAACTCTCTTTCTTGTTCTTACAATCCTTCTTCACATGTCCTATTTTCCCACAATTCCAACAAATTACCTTACTCTTACCAAGGGTTTTAGACCGTCCTTTGGACTTACCCTTTCCTTCCTTGTCTCCCTTAGGTTCCTTTTTCTCAAGCCTACCTTTTACAAACAAGGCATCTTGGATTCCATCTTTAGACTTCATCTTCATCTCCTCTGATAGGAGAGTAGGAATTATATTATCCATCTTAAGATCTGCACCACTACCACTGATAGCAACAATTAGATTTTCCCAATATTCTGGTAAAGAACAAAGTAACAAAATGCATTACCTTCA
This sequence comes from Sequoia sempervirens, assembly GCA_007258455.2. Classification (NCBI taxonomy): domain Eukaryota; kingdom Viridiplantae; phylum Streptophyta; class Pinopsida; order Cupressales; family Cupressaceae; genus Sequoia; species Sequoia sempervirens. The sequence goes on from VDFB02331873.1 coordinate 294,571, forward strand.
TCTTCTAGCTTTACATCTATTGATGCTAACTGACTTAGAATCAAATTAAAAGCATTCAAATGATTTGCAACATAATCACCATCTTTCATCTTTAAAGAATACAACTGCCCTTTCAGATAAAACTTATTAGTAATACTTTTAGTTCAATAGATATCACCTATTCTCTTCCATAGTTTATATGTAGTATTTTCATCTAAAACATTCAAGAGAACAACATCAACAAGACATAATATTATGGTTCCTCTTGCATTCTTATCAAGCTTTTCCCAATCCTCATCTGACATAGTTGTAGGTGACTTTGTTTGATTATTAACAAATAACCACTGATCTCTTTCTTCAAGGAGATCCTCCATTTTTAGTTTCCACATTTCATAATAAGATCCATTGAACCATTCAATATCTAAACAAGAATTCATTGTAACAAACTTATTTTCCAAAATCAGCAATAACAAAAATAATAAAAGCTCCCACTACAGCCAAAAAAACTTCAATGTTTTAAGAGAAAGGTGTCCCAATACTCTACCTAACCTCAGCTCTAATACCAAATGTTGAAAATGGAGGTAATTATGTAGCTTAATACTTTGTAAAACTTTATGATTGTTGATCTAAATATGTATTCTTTGTTACATATTCTTTGTGGGTGATTAATCTGATTAATTCATTTTACCATTTGTAGAATGAAGACAGAAGATTGCAGAAGAATTAGATAGGACATTAGAAGATACACAACATATACCATGGAAAAACCATTTCAAGAAAAAACTCCACCAAGAATCAATGTATTATTTAATCTCAGAATAATATTACAATAATTCCAATTCTTGCTTGAGATGCTTCTTTTGCATTCAACAAATCTTCTTCACAACCTGCAATAAAAACTGATACCAACTCTCTTCAATTTGCTTGAGACAAATAGGAAATAATCAACCTTGTAAACTCCAAAGAGTTACAATTACAAAGCTCAATCCCTATCTCACAAAAGCTACACCTATCTCTTGCAAGTAGAGTTCTACCGTGAAGAACAATGTTAAATCAACTCCTTCATCCATTTGGGCGTCCCAAATTGAAGTCATAACTCAACCTTTATTCTGAAGATATCTTCAAAGCTTATAATCAAAGTTGGTGCCCAAGAATGAGCCCACTTAACATAGCCTTCTGAAATATCTTATCATGCAAAAGTGTTAACTCCAAGAAGCCAACTTGGGCACCCAAGGTGGGTCCAAGTCAATCTTTGTTAACTGAAACATATCTCTCCACCATTCATGCAAGAATGATCATCCCCTATTAACTGAAATTACTCACCTGTTATTTGTCATGCAACTCAAGTCATTAGTCATGCATTCCAAGTTAACTGAAGTCAACTAGCATTCAACTAAAACTAATTGAAGATAACTGAACCATAATTGAACTGAACTAAACTGAACTGAACTGAACGGATACTGAAGTAAACTGATCTAAACTAAACTGAATTGCTCTAAATTGAACTGAACTTCATGCATGCAAACATCAATCCCTAGCTTCTAGGATCTTTACATGCATTACATAAGTGTTATCTTTTACTCCAAATAGTTAACTTAACTCAAGGTGGGTTCCACCTTCCATGTGGATGCCCCACGTGCCCCTATTATTTATGAACTCATATTGGACGCCCTCACATGCTCCTAACATTTAGAGTTAATTACAAATGTCAATTAACATGATTATTTCATTCAATATTAATCTCTTTCTAATCCTAGTGTTGGGGAACACTTTCCAAGGACTTAGGAGATAAATGAAATAATGTTTAGGATTGCAATTGAATGGAATCCCATTTCCAACATAACACTTAACACTTTACGATGATCAACTAGAATGAAGTAGTTCCTAGTCCAAATTTGAAGCTTAATAATATTATTTAATTAAATGATATTATAAGATTAGACTTGGCCAAAACCAAATTCAATATCCATTCACATTGATTAAATCTTTATATTTGACTTAGTCACTACCCATGGTTATTGTCTTAATAAGCCTTTAAATTAAAACTAAGCATTTAATTAATAGGATTTAAATAACCTTGCATGATAAATAAATAATTTTAGTGTGCACAAGGGTTGAGAGTATTCCTAACCATTAGGAAGGTTCTCCATCCTTTTAATTTATTAAAGGGATAAACTTTAATTTAAAAATTCCCAAACAAACAACCTAAGGGAACATAAGGCTAAATTTATACAATTATAAAAGTGAATTTAAGTTATAACTTAAGTCAAGTCAAAGGGTCCTAATCTCATGGACCCCCACCATGATCTAATCCTTATTAGATTAAAAAATATTCTAAGTAAACTCTAATTAGAAAATTAGGGCTCTTAAAAGGTTGTGCAACAAATTTTATCCCTTAATATTGACCCTTGGGTTTAGGGCACTTTAGGAGAAACCTTACTCCATAGGGTAATTCCTGAAGAACAAATTATTTTGCATTCTCTCATTCTATTTATCTTTGTAGGTTGGAGAATAGAAAGGAAAAATCCAAAAGGGCTTGGAGGAAATCTTATTCTATTATATTATTTCTTTTATATTGTTGTATGCTCACATTTATCATTATATTCTCTTCTTTGCAAAATGCACATACCCCCCCTGTCTCTCCCTCTCTCTCTCTATATATATATAACTCATTATTAGATATTTAATTACTTGAAAAATTATTCAAATACTCATATATATTGTAGATTTAACATAGAGGTGTATATATACTATATATACTATATTATGTATTGCAAGTTTGGAAAAAAAATTATATGCACTCATTTCCATAGACACCTTGAAATTGAGCCCCATTTTTTTAAAACAATTTTATCTTTTAAAAGTGGATATATGTGTGTGTGTGCACATATATAAGAATTTATACACATTTAAATATGTATTTTAAAGAACATGTTATAATATAATTTTTTATTTTCTTCAAAATATAGGGAAGGTTAAATAAAAACCATAGTGGTGATTTACATAGTGTTGTCTGTTAGGGGTTATGACTCCAAATTGGGGCTAATAGCCCATACGAGGTCCATAGTCCCCACTGCGACTTAGCCTACAAGGGACTATTTCCCCATGGGAGTCACGATTCCCACAAGACCAACATAAAGGCAAGGCTTCACCCTTGTCTACCATCCACTACCCTTTACCCCTTTTTAATTTTTATAAAAAATTAAATCTATTATTATGAAGCTCTAATTTATATATTATATATCAATGTAAGTATATATATTATAATATATAATTATTAATGTTTAATTTAATAAGTTGGACTATATTTTAAATTACATTTAAAGAGATGTACAATAAATTGTTTATCCATGTATTTGAAGTGTAGCTATATATTCCAAAAAAAACATTGGACCTACATTTATATTTTTAAATACTCTTAATTTTGTATTTTAGTCCATCTTGTACCTTATTGTTAAATGTAGAGTTGAAAGGAATTTTCCACTTAAGAATATTATAGAGGCAATAGAATAAAAAATATATTGTCATTTAAATGATCCTAAGTGTATCTAGTTGAACTTCCTTTTTCTTGTTATCTTGAAGTAACAAAAAGCAAGTTTTCTTTAAAATATTATGGAGCAATAATATAGAGATTGTTACTATTGTTTTACAAGATATGAAGTTATAGGAATAGAAGGAATATGTTGGTGTTTCGAACCAATTCTTTAATAATCTATAAAGTTTAGCCATGTCTTATGCTTAAGGATATTAGGAAACTAGCCAATGACCAAGAAAATTTATATCAAGATTAATTTACTTTTCACTTTAGGCTCTACAAAACCTAGGTGGATTATTTGCATTACAATAGAAAATGATATCTAGCATACTATTTCTCATACAATTATGACAAGAATTCACACAATATAACAAGAGAACCTTTGATATCCTTGCATATATTCAAAATCATGTATAAGATATTATAATATTTCATTTATAGTTGTGTTTTAGGATTGGTGAGTGTTATCCGAGTTTGATCAGTGCCTATCTAGGGTTACAAAGTCATATAATCATCTAAAATTTTCCTCACAACAATTTAATATGTACTTTGATAGTCAATGATTTGTTATTAACTTATAATAACAAGACCAACCAAATGATTACAACATGATTCTAATTAATAATTCATTTGCAATTACAATATCCATTGTATTTTAATGAAAGCAATCACTCCATTCACTAAACAAAAGATATCAATAAAAATACATAGTGCAAGAAATTTGCATTGGAGAACTCAATAATCCTTGATTATTTTATTCATGAAAGATATTATTTTCAAGGTTGGAGACAATAACATTCTGAAAGCATGTATTCATATATGCCTTGATCAAACATGCATTACTATATCAAAAAACCCTAACAACACTTTACAAACTAAAATACCCTACTCAATATACAATTGCTAGATCCTTTACAAGAATACAAGCTACTCTTAAATAGAACAAGATAAGCACACATGATTAAGGAGAAAAATTGACACATGTCATAAAAGACAATCAAAATTCTATTACATACAAGTGGTTGAACAACTCACTACTATAATATATTCCTTTCATAGTAGAGACAAAAAGAGTACCTTTGAAGCTATTGAAGAAACCAATTGATATGAATTGTCAATGAAGATAAAATTTTGAGAACCATGTTTACATAACAAATTGATCTACTCTTGATACTTTTCAACCCATAAAGCATATATTTCTTTTGAATGTTATTTTAGTTCAAGAAATTTTCCCACCTTATTCACAAATGTAGTGTATTTTGCATCTAATATAAACCTTGTTTTCTTGATGAAAATATCTAGACTTGACTTCAATTTTAGTAATTTATCTATAATGTTATTTATCATGGTTGAGTATGGTTCATCATTTGTAAAAATGGAAGTGTACAAGGAAGTATGTTACCAAAATTTGACTTCCATTTATCAAATGCCTTAATCTCTCTTTCTGTCACATCATGATTTTGCTTGCATAAACTTTATTTGATAATAAACGGAACTAGATGAGATCATTGGACAATATGTGTATGAAGCATAGATTAATGTGTTTTCATGGTGATTGTGATACCCCTCATGTTGTTGTTACTCTTATGGACAGATCTTGTACTTGGTTGTGTGGGTGATCAGTTCACCATTTTGGTTGTGCATGGATTTATGGTTTGGTTGTTTGGTTGCATTAGACTTTACATATGATGTTAGATGATACTTATTTATGGTGATTATGTTATGTGACTTTTGTGGTGCTTTTAATAATATGTATACGTTGATGTTGCGAGTTTATGCTGTTATATTGTTTGGTGTGTTTACTTGTGAGTCTTGGTGAAAGGACAGAGTGACATCACTTGCTTGCAAGTGCCCTGTCATCCTGCGATTTCCTTTCACGGTGTGTTTTCTATGGAGATTTATATGTTTCACGACATTTGTTTTATGCAGGATGCAGGTACTAAGTCTCGATTCCACCTGCTTCGGCAGGACAGGGCGAGCATCAAAATAAACCCAATGGGATTGATGTTGAAAAAAGGAGTGGTTAGGAAAGAATTCCCGTCCCAAGTCCGTCTACTGTGAGTCCTTGTTTGTCTTTGTTTTTATTTGTCCTTGTTTGTTAATGTGTCCGTTTTGGTTAACAGTTTAGTTTGGGATTTAATAAATTTTTATCAATTTTTAATTAAGTGTAATTTAATTAATGTTGGGTATGTGTGATCAATTATTTATTTAATTGATGGAGTTTTAAGTTAATTGTAGTCTAGTTAATTGAGTTATATTCTTTATTAAGGCAATAGTTTAAATAAAATAAATCGTACTGTGTTGATATTTTAAAAGTCTTGTTGCTATTGTATTTTTTGTGTTAAATAAATAGTTTATTAAGTTACATTGTTAATAAAAGAAAATATAAATAAATAAAATAAAATATAAATAAATAAAATAAAATAAAAATAAATAAATAAAATAAAATATAAAAAAATAAAATTATTAAATTTTATTTTATGGGGAGTTGTACGGGAAGTAGTGGAAAATAAATGAGTTTGGTGGAGGAAAGGATTCCCGGAAGAAAAACAGGCATGGGGAACATAAATCCTTCACGGGAAATATTTGGCTGGGAAGAGTGGGGAAAGTTGTTTTTTTTGGAATTTTTGTGGGTTTTCTGTTGTTGATTTGTGAGTGAATTTGGAAGAAGCTGTAAGGTTCCAGAAGAATTTCTTTGTTGGCTGGAGGAAGAGCTTCTGGGAGGAGCTTTAAAGCTACAGGGTTTTGGTGCAACTCTTACTTCTACAGCCTACAGGAAACAGGTATTCCTCTGAATCTAATTTGTTTCCTTTGTAAATTAATATATATATCTTCTTTGAAAAATTTAGAAAACCTTGTGTCTGGTTATTGCCGTTAAGGTTTTTGTTGCCTCTGTAAATTTTAGTTTTAGCAAACAATAGAAAAATAAAACCATAGTTGAACAGAGAAAACTTACCATATATTTGTGCAAGGAAAAATATGAATCAACACAGGAAAATTAGCAAAAACTTCTTAATTCCTGTAGAAGTTGTAATTTTTTTTCAAGTTTTCTGTATTCTGGAGAAATAAAATAAGAATTAAACTTCATATGTTTCTTTTAAATTTATACATATATATATAAAAATCTGACGAATTAGATTTTATAATGATTCCTGTTTAAATGTAAAATCCTCTGTACAGAAGAATTAAATTTTTATAATGATTCTGTCTGTGAAATTTTTAAAATATATATATTCATATATATAAAATCTCCGACTTCAGAAATTCGTCAGAATTTTATATAAAATAATATATATTTATGTCAAGTTTCTTTTAAAAATGTATGCAAATAAATTAAATTTTAAAAAGTATATATTTAAATTTATATAGTGGCCGGTGGGGACGGTACTGTCCCCACCCCCTGCGCAGCCCATAAGGGCCGCGCACAGTAGTCGAAGGACTGCTGTACAACAGTCCTTAGACTGCTGTACGCAGCCTTTAGGGGCTGCGTCCTCCCCTATGGGGAGGTACGCAGCCACTTGGGCTGCGTCAGATTTGTTTAAATTTTATTGTTATTTTTAATTAAAGTTCTAAATTTTGTTTGTTGATTTTAATACGGATTTTTTTGTTATTTTAAATGATAATTTAAAATTTAGAAATTTTAAATTAATATTAATTAACATTTTTACATTTATAAGATTAATGTTATATATATATATATATATATATATGTGTGTGTGTGTGTGTGTGTTTTTTTTTTAATAGAGAGGTAGTTTGTTTGATGAATTTGTAATATAATTTTATATATATATATATTTAGATGAAATTAGAAAAGAAATATTTATTAAATTTTATTTAATTAAATTTATTTAATTGTCTTCTTTTAGTGGAACTAATTGAGGAAAAGTAATGATTTGATTTTGTTATCGAGTTTGTTTAATTGGTTAAATTTTCCATATGAGATAGGGTTGTAGAATTTCCAGAGGTTTGGAAATTTGTTTCATAATGTAGGAGGTTTATATAATGGAGTTTTGATTTCATTTGGTTATTGATCGTGATATTGTGTATACCTTAAGTTGTATCATTTTGTGCTGTTACTTGGGTCACATGTCTATAGCGGGATGGATTTGCCTCGCGTTTGTTTCTAGTCTATGTTCCCATGTATTTGGGAGAGTTCAAGCCCCATGTTTGTTGTATGTTAGGAGATTCTAGGGAGAGTGGCTCTATGTGGGCGCCGGCGCACAAAGGGGCTGTCAGGAGAACCCACAGTAGAGTTAGTGTAAAAAGTGAAAACCTAACTAAATAAATAGGGGATGGGTAGTTAAACACTAAAAGAAAATAATATATACCTCGCTCACCTGTTAGGGCTATCAAAGACTAAAGGTGTTCGAGAAGGCCGTGGTTGGCAAAATCGTGATCTCGTTTCCACGAGTAATGCACGATTCCGCATGAGTCACCCTATGGGGTGGCGCCTTGAAATAGGCAGTCAGGATAACCATAGATGGAGGCGGCACCTCGTGTTAGGATGTCAGGATAATCCATGAAGGCCATGCGATGACACTCTCCTCTAGCGTTTCCCCTTAGTTGTTTTATTTGAAATCCTCTGGAAGTAATTTCATTGTTTGATTTGTAGTTAAGTGTTGTCATGTTATGTAGTTGACTTATGATGTCACATTTCCTTTGTGTATAAATTCTTTTCCATGTTTGGTGTTGAGTCATGTGTGTAACTGTTGACGTCTTGGTCGGGAATCCTTTCTTAACTACTCCTAGCACGGGGGTGGTCGGGTGGAACGTGCTTCGCACCCCATTGGGTTTCCCATGCTACAGTCATACCTTTAGTGCAGAGATTGTGGTGGCAGTTTGTACCAGATTTATGTACCATCTAATGTATACATTTATACTTTATTCATATCATGTAAATTGTATTGTAACTCGCCCATGTGTTGGGATAAAGTACTTTGTAACTTGTATAATTGGTCACTGGTATTTAGATTGTATCTTGATGTATTATTATATCGCACTTTGTAATTTAAAACATTATTCACTGATGCAATTATAAATATATTTGATGTTGTTAAGTTGAGTAAGTTAGTTTCTCTTTGTTTCCATGCTTTATTGGTTATGTGATCTTGTATAGCGTATGTGGTTCATCATTATTTGATGTTTTGTGTTTATCACCTTTCATATGAGAACACATATTCTTGGAATGAATGTTGGATATTAGTTAGGGTTGTTAATGAGTAGATAACGTAATGTCTCTACGTGTACCCCAAAGGACTTATGAGTTTAACTTGTATTATGTATTTGTAATTATGTTAGTTGAAATTGATAACATAGTACCTTTACTTTATGTTAAAAAAAAAAAATTGTTGTGTATATAGTTGTCCTTTGGGGTTTGCGCGTCGGGGTGTTACAGTGATAAATTAGATGTAATCTTTAAAATACATGCTAGTGTGATTAAAATAATGATGAATTATTATGATGTGAATATTTTGATTATTGATTAAGGTTTTATGATCTAACCTATTGATGAGATATTGAGTGAAAAAAAGTGTAGGAACAAGTTGAAGGAAAGAACATGGTTGAGGTAGAGATGACCTAGTCACTTGACAATAGTCATCATAATGGAAATTCTACCCACACACTCACATAGTTGCATTCATCCTACATTGTGAATGATTTTGTTATGCATTGTGTTATTATGAATACATCATTGCCTACTGTGCTTTATGATTTAAATAATGACTATGTCTTATGGTTTTTTTGTTCAAGAAAAAAATAATTTAATTGGGAAAATGAGACTTTATTTCAAATGTTTGATAATGATAAATCTCATAATTTATATTTATATTTATATATAATAATAATAATAATATAATGATATTATTATTTATATATATATGAATATATAAATATCTTATTATTAAAAAGAAAGCAAAATTAAGTAAAGTAAGTTCTAAATTCCAATGATCTGCCTTTCAACAAATTTTTTGGGCTCTATCTTTCACAGTAAACATAAATTTACTTGCTCACTTGCTCTTGTAAACTTTCTCCTAGTCAACACACCTGCATTCTTGTCTCCAATAATCTGATATGTAGAATGATTCTTCTAGAAATATTTTGCTAGAGTCTTGGGAGCCTTTACTGGTTCTAATTCCTCCTCTTATTTCTCTTCTTCTTCTTCTTCAATCCAGGGAGGAATATCAAATCCACAAACCTCTGGTTCTTATGAGATTTGACACAAGTCTTCATCTACTTTAACATTTGTGCTTTCAATCATCCTTCCCAAACTCTTATTGTAGCATCTATAAGCCTTGCTCTTGGTTGAGTAACCAAGAAATATTCCTTCATCACACCTTGAATCAAACTTACCAATATTTTCTTCATATCTTCTAGTGTAAAATTTGCTACCAAATATTTTGAAGTAAAATTTAACAATTGGAGGTCTTGGGTGTTGGCAAGAAGTTGAGTCCACTTTTTGGCCAAAAAGTGGAAGTGTTTTCCCTGATTTTTAGAATTTGACACATTTGACCTTAAAATTTGAAGCACTTAGAGATGAAATCTTCAAAAAAGTCACTAATCATAAAATGTAGTACTCGGAGTCTAGAACTTCCAAATATGTAATTTATTTCAATACCCAGATGGTACAAATTGAGTTTCAATAGGCATTTCTAAAAACCATTGTTTAAAAGTCAAATTTTTTTTACCATACCATGCACGTGTACGTCATCCATATTTTCACCTAAATTATTGTATTTTTCTAAATCCTTTTGGGAAAATATTTGTAGCTCACTGAAGCACATTTTTGATATTTTTTTGTAATTTTTTATTGAATATTTTTTTTTGTTAAATTTTTATTAGCCATATTTGTCATTTTGAAAAATTGTCATGTACGTCACGCATAAGATGACCTAAACTTATCATTTTTTTATTTTTTTAAATTGAAAAGAATTTTTTGAAGTACATTTTTTGTGCAATTCATTTTACAAAAATATTTTAATAAAAAGTAATTAAAATAGTAAAAAACCCTGATATTTCAAGTTTATGGACCAGTTTCATCATAAATTAATTGAAAAATAGAAAAAATAATCCAATTGTAAAAAAAAATACATATTTGGAATCTGCACTATCTCATCTATAATGGGTTTTAATTTTGTCAAAAAATTATGCAAAAAAAAGTTGTCAGCCATATGCCCAAACTCACTATTTTTCTCTAACATTGTTAGGACCTTCAACTTGCAGGTCAAACCAGGTTGAAGGCCTAGGTTCAGATTCCCAATGCTTTTCTTGAACCAGAATACAAGCCAAAAACCCAACCACAAAGCAAGGGGAATTTGAATTTTTTAGAAACAAGATCCAATTTACAAAATGTGATCTTGTTCCCCAATATTAAATGTTGGGACCATTGACATGGAAACAAGATCCCATTTTATAAACGGGATCTCGTTGACATTTCAACGATCCCAAAATTTAATAGTAGGAAACGAGATCCTGATTATGAAACAAGATCCCGTTTCTTTTTTACCATTTCTTTTAAATTTGCTGGCAAAGTTTTATTGTGAAGTTTGCAACTTCACATGTACGATCGACTACGACATATTGGGCTATTTTCTATCAAATTTTTTCTTCACAGGTGTTCAAATTTCATTTTGAATCGAATTT